>JAJJWW010000188.1:0-305062 GCA_023531295.1 Papaver armeniacum
GAAGACATTCTACAAATCAATGTACGTTGAACTTTGAACAACTAATCCACATACATTCAATGAATTATAGAAGAAACCACTGGAAAATATAGAATCGCCAAAGAAATGCATTGTAGTCAAAGTCAAGAATCCGTAGACTTACTTGTTATGATTCCTTCCTTCAAAGAGGTTCATACAAATAAGAATATCCACTACTTCCAAAAACGACAATCAATATAATTAGTTTCAGGATAACTTATACAAGTTTATTAAAGTCTTTCCAAACGTAATTCAATAATTTTAAGCAACCAACTCATAATCTATGAAATGTTTACCTTGTTAACGGAAGGAGGATCCAAGTAACTAGGGCCTCCTATAATGCTTACTCAAGATCAGACATCCATCTTGGTCAAAATGGCATACTTGAAGGTGCTTGTAAGATTCCTGCAATAGGGAGAATACATACTTCTCGTGTCTCACAATCTTGCACAATCATAAGATAAGAAAGCAACAATCTAGGATACCTACTATCATATTAACTTTATCCATATATTTTCTTTGAAACCAAAGGTGACTATTCTACCATACGACGCATACAAAGTAGCATCACTCAAGAGAGCCGTTGGCCATCAATGCTAGCAAAGGGAATGATTGTCGCAATTGCTACTAAGAGTATTTGACATAACTTAGAAAAAGCAATTTCCTTACCTTGTCATCCATGCTTCAATTAACGTCAGAAACCGGCTGAAACATACAATCTGACATGTAAACAAATCCCCATTATTGAATGCAAGTCGAGACATGAAGACCGATCCAATTCATCTGGTTTTCCAGATACCTAATTGAAAACAAAATAGTTGAAACAAACTATTGGGGATAAGGAAAAATACACAAATGCAAACCTAATATACTATGGAAAGATAATTATTTTATGTAAAACAAATAAACTTCATAGAAAAACTTACTTAATTAGCTAAGATTTCAACTCAGAACTGAATGCAAGCATTGCAGGTAGAGTTCATGTAGCACGTGCTTCCCTGCATCAACAAGCAGCCCCTGGGAAACCGATTTATAGCACCATCGAGTCATTGACCTTGAAAACAACAAAACCAACAAAGCATATCAGCACCCGACTTATGCCTCAAAGAACCACATTGCCAAGACAATGATTGAAGCTTTAATTTGCTTCATCAACCCGAATTCATCTTGTATGCCAAGGTAATTAACGAAGTCACAACGTAAAGTAAGCCCTCATCAACACTTTATGAGGTGTATGGCGTGAAGCCAGGTGTGAAATCCCAACATAGCTAATTCCAAGCTACACAGAAATATCTCTAGGAATCCAATAAGCAAATCCCAACATAGTTAATTCAAGACACAAAAATATATCCGCATGAATCCAATAACCCAATTGGATGCCCCTAATCAATGTTTCTTTACAATTCAAACTTAACCCAATAAACCATAAAATCTTACACTTTTTTCTTAATTATCCAATTGATATAAATAAATTTCCTTTCCCATTCCTCGCTATTTAACAATTCTAAAACCCGACAGTAACATGTTCAAAAGCAATAAGGTATGACGACTATATTCTTCAAACAAAAGCAATGAGGATATTCAACAATAAGAAGCTAGATTTTAATTACTAAGCAATAACATCAAATATTCATAATCAAATTAAGATTGATTTACACAAATCTCGATGCATTAACCCTTGATTTAAGTTGTTTTAAAAGCATAAACTCTCAAGTATGAAGATAGATGAATAAAAGCTGTAATAATACAAGATCTAGATGGTAATTGATGAATTTGAAATGAGAAACAAAATTAGGTTAAAAGATTTAGGGATTATTAATCTGGATCCCATTTTAACAACATCAAGTTCTTATAATCTTATTAATCGTGATACATATGTATAAAAAGAGAGATTTACTAGAGAAATAATAGTGCTAGGTTAGTCAAATTGGTGGTAACTGAAGCAAATCTATAGGCATTCGTTGCTGAAAAGAATGATGAGGTAGGAATATATTTTCGATTTAAGTAAAGCAAAAGGAAAAGAATAACAAAAAAATTTGGTTCTGGGATGAGGGATTACAGTGGTGCGGGTGATTGAGTGAAGGTGGTTGCGTGCTGTGTTCGTAGTAACTTAGTGTTTTTTTGCTTCGTAGAGACCTAAAACAAATTCCCATGTGGAGTACCAAAGCTTGTAATCTTTGTTGCTAGAACGTGTAGGTGTAGCAGAGTCATACCTTGTGATCTTGGACCAAAGGAAAGAATATTGACATCCATCCCTCACTCAAAAGTCGCTTCACCTATTAAAAGAGACAACAAAAGAAGAAATAGAGCCAATAAGCAAAAATAGTGCACAAGAGGAAGCCGATTACTTAGTTAAGAATATTAGTACAAATAAGTAAGTGAAGGTAGAAGCAAAGAAACATCAAGGCCTAAATGTTTAGTTTATGACAACTCTCATCCACCCTAGTTGGGGATACCTGTCGGTGATGTTGTATAATAGCATCAAAAAAATCACGACGCCCATTTAACAAATAACATGCCACAAAATATAACAACAACACGCAGAGGTCACACAAACCACAAGTTAAATATTAACAAGAGAAAATATGTTTCTTCAATATCAGTTTATATTGCCGCTTCATCATATAATGTCAATAGAAATTCAGAACAAAAAAATAAGACTCAAACCGAAGTTTTAAGTCAAGAACACTATCATAGTTGAATTCTCAAATCGAATATACCTGAAAGTTATGCAAGTTTTTCTATCCTAGTAACATAAGTTACGAGGAGTAAGACCAAGCAAGTAGTAAACAAAAGCACCAATAAGTAGGGGGAAAATTGTCAGGGGTGCAAATAGAGAAAAAAGGTAAAAGCGAACAAGAACATGACTTCCATTTATAAGACCAACTCAAGAATTATAGTAAACCCTATGCTACCAAAGTTGAAAATCAACCTAAATCAAAACCCCATGCTATCACAAGAAACCTTAAC
The DNA here is from genome assembly GCA_023531295.1 of Papaver armeniacum. Taxonomy (NCBI): domain Eukaryota; kingdom Viridiplantae; phylum Streptophyta; class Magnoliopsida; order Ranunculales; family Papaveraceae; genus Papaver; species Papaver armeniacum. The sequence continues at coordinate 2,989 of JAJJWW010000188.1, forward strand.
TATCACTTCCATAAATAAATAAGATTTAAACCCAAAAATTGACTACGAAAAAACTTCATCAAAATTAAGACAAAAACAAAAATTGCAACTCAGAATCACCATCACAGTGCAGCAGAGCCCAAAATCAAAATACTAATCTCAGACCCTAATTTGAATAAGCAAAACAAAACCCCAATTCCAAACTATTTAAAACTTTGAAAGCAAATTGAAACCCTAAATTTGACACAACAAATTAACAAGAAAAGAAGAATAAACCCTAATTTGAAAGTATCAACTCATAAATACAACAAAATCGAAAACCCAATATACAGATCTGAGATTAGTATTACTTTGTGAAAGTGAAAGAACAAGAGATAGTTGTACCTATGCTAATTTTCGCCAATTTTCACTTTTATGCGAATAGAAAAATAAAAGTCGAAAGTCAAAAAACGACTTCCATTAATAAACCTTATGCTACAAAAGCGAAATCTGAATCAAAATCGAAATCCCATGCTTTCACAGTAAACTCTAAACTTACCAAAATTAAGACTTCAATCGAACAAATATCATACAAACCCCAATTCCCAACCATTTGAAAGGAAAAATCATAACCCTAAATTTGACAGAACAAATTAAGAAAATAAACTCCTAATCTTAACTCATGAAATCTAGAACCTTCCATTCACAAAATAAGAACCAAACAAAAACAATAAAAGATAAAAAAATCGTTGATGATGAAAATCAGAAATGAAGACTACTTAAATTAGAGAAATGGGTTTTGTTCTCGATCTTGATTTCAAGACTAACAATACTCATGGATTTAAACTTTGAAAGCGATTTAGGTAACAATCGGGATCATAGATAAAATCTCTCACAGATGCACAACATGGATAAAACAGAAATGAAGAAGATGTAAGATACAAATGTGATGTAATGACATGAATTAGGTTTCACGTTCTTGCAAAATAAAATCGAGAGGGTGAGAGGTTTAAGAAAGAAAAAAGAGATAGAGATTAGGTTGAGTAATTTTCTCTCTTCTATAGTTATATAGGAAAACCGGAGAGTAACCTCGACTAACTATTCAACGAGATATGTGGTCACGATTTTTCGTGTGTGTGTTTCCCACATGTACTTTTACTAGGTTATAGTGTTATAGTTTGGTAGAACTAGACAACCATTACTTATGATTTTTGTTAGAGCAAGTCTTATGGTGGAATCCATCCAGCCTTTCCATCTTCCACTCCACCTCAAGACTTGAACCGTGGATGGAAGCGCAAGTGTAATGGTGGAACACGTAAAACGCTAATAAGATTAGCGTAAAACGCTAATAATAATAATAGCGCAGGAAAACGCTTACTAAGAATAGCGCTTGACTCAAGTCAACGGTCAAAATGCTATTCTTATTACGCTAAACGCAATTTTAATAGCGCCTAACGCTATTAACAATAGCATTTTTTTGATTCTTTCTATCCAAAGAACACCATCGACCACCAAGTATAGCAGCAGCAAGCTTTGATTCAACATCCCAAGTTCAAAGATTACTAGAGTTGAACCTGAGTTTCTCATTCGGAGGAACTGAAGATGAAATTTATCAGTTTTGAACATCCAGGTTCAAAGATTACTAGAGTTCGACTCTTTCTCTTTCTGATGAATCAAGATGAAATTTATCGATTTGAACATCCCAGTTCAAAGATTACTAGAGTTGAACCCGAGTTTCTCATTCGATGAACCGATGATGAAATATATCGGATTTTGAACATCCCAAGTTCAAAGATTAAATGAGTTAGACCTCGAGTTTCTCATTGGGAGGAACCGAAGATGAAATTTACGGTTTGAACATCCCATGTTCAAAGATTACTAGAGTTAGACCCAGTTCTCATTCGATGAATCAAGATGAAATTTACGGGATTTTAAACATCCGTGTTCAAAGATTACTAGAGTTCGACCCGAGTTTTCTTTCTTGGATGAACCAAGATGAAATTTACCGCTTTGGAACATCCTGTGTTCAAAGATTACTAGAGTAGGACACGAGTTTCATTCGGAGGAATCAAGATGAAATTTATCAGCTTGAACATCCCGGGTTCAAAGATTAAATGAGTTAGACCTGAGTTTCTCATTCGGAGGAACTGGAGATGAAATTTATCAGTTTTGAACATCCCAGGTTAAAACATTACTAGAGTTAGACCTGAGTTCTCATTTGGAAGAACTGAAGATGAAATTTATCAGTTTTGAACATCCCAGGTTCAAAGATTACTAGAGTTGAACCTGAGTTTCTCATTTAGATGAACTAATGATGAAATATATCAGCTTTGAACATCCGAGGTTAAAAGATTACTAGAGATAGACTGAAGTTTTTTCATTCCCGTGAACTCAAGTTGTGAAATATCATAATTTATAAACTCGGTTTGTTTGACACAAGGGATTGACCCGAGGTTCTCATTCCGTGAGTCAAGACAATTCCAAACGCCGACTAGTGAATAATGAGAATATATTGACAAAACATACAAAATTTTACACGAAATTTAAAATACCGCTATCTAAAATTCAACAATAAATTTACACTAATTAATGGACGTTGATAAAATGTTGACAAAATGGATGATATATTTAGATCGAATTCACGCAAAATTAACAAAATTTAAAGGAAAACGTACACAAAATTTAAAGAAAATGACCGGACTACCCTTATAAAAAAATGAGAAATATCTCAAAGTCTCATAATATGACTATTTTACCCCTTACCGTAAAATAAGTGCCGTAAATATTTTAGAGACCGCAAATATGATTATTTCACCCTTTACTCCGAATAAGTGCGGCCAAATTCCTCCAGACTCGAAAATGACTAGACTACACTTATCTAATAAGTGTATCAAAAACCTCGAGACTGTGATAATGTCTATTTTTCCACTGATTCAAATTTTTATAAATGATAATTTTGCCCCTGATTTGAATTTTTATAAAACGATAATTTTGCCACTGGATAGAGTGAACCAGGCATTTAAGAAATTATGAAAATGACTAGACTACCCTTACCAAAATTTTGAAGACTATAAAAATGGACATATTACCCTAACTGGAATGACGGAGACTGTTAAAATGACCAAATTACCCTTAGCGAAATAATGTCTTTGATATTTTGGAAAATGTTAAAATGACCAAATTACCCTCAGAGGACGTGTGTCGAGGAGTTATCTTTTGGGAGGGAAAGTTCGAGGAGTTACCTTTTTGACTAAACACATTTGATATCTTGTTGGCGGCAAATTTGCTCTTTTGCCGCCATTTTGGGTGACACACTTTGGTAAAAGAAAAGATAAGGCCTTAATAACTGCACACGTTTGATTACCTTTTTGACCAAAGACATTTGAACACCCGTTTGACTAAACGAGAAACTTAGTAAAAGAAAAGATAAGGCCTTAATAACTGAACACGTTTACTTTTTTGACCAAACACATTTGAACAGCTCCTTGACTAAACACATATCTTGCTGGCGGCAAATTGGGGGAGAAACTTAGTGAAGGAGAATATTAAAAAATAAAGTAAGCGGTGACAAGAGAATCGATACCGCCACCTATGAAACACAAGTTAACCACTGAACCACCAGGTGATGGGCTCAGTTCTGTTGAGATACCCTGCTAATCTTATATATAGTTATCGATTGCATCTGAATCCTTTCCGACTCTATTCTTTTTATCTGCTTCGTATCGTACTTCTCTGCAATTCATGCCTCATCACTGACTTTCAACCAAGGAAACACCCAAGCTTGCAAATTTAAAATGAATGGTTCATATAAAAACATTTTAATTAAAAAATATGAATCACAAGTAGGAAAGATTAAGAACCAAAAAACTAGGCCGTAGCATCACATATGCTGTTAACTCAGCTGTCTGATATTAAAGGATGGTCATTTTGAATGTCGGGAAGTAGAAAAGTAGTAAAAAACTGGTAGCGAACAACTGACTGTTCCGGCCGCTATAAAAGAGTGAGTCAAGATTCTGCAAGCCCCTGTTTTCTCCGTCGCTTTTTGGAACACCGTCTCCACCTTGCTGAGATATTAAGAGAAAATGTTAGCATCACAAAAAAAAGTAGAAGATATCAGGTGGAGGATTAAAAGGCCGAGGTTCACAAACACATAAGAACTCATCACATGTTAGCTCAAGAATACTGACAAAAGGAGTTGTAATTCAAATTGTACCCTGTCTCACTATAAATTTTACAAGTCAAACAATTTTGCAATTGCAAACCACTTCTTAAAAACCACTTAACATTGATCTTTTGGAACCTACAAATGCTATATAAGCCTATCTTTAACCATACTGGCCTAACATGTCTCTCGTGCACTGCTGCAAAGTCCTACAAGCTTAATTAACTTACTAAATTGCGATTGCTCGCAAAATAAACTCAGTAAAACATCACCTGTAGACAAATGCAATGACAGTAAAACAATGGACAAAACAGAAATTTTATAACAAAGCCGTAAAGGATGAAGAAACCACCACATTCCCAGAAAGCTATTGTCGCATATTCTTTAATAAAGATGTTTACTAGGAATGGAAGTTAAAATGCAAAATTTCACCAACACCTGAGCACAAAAGACAATAATTAAATAACTTATACTGATTATAAGGTTGGAGTGTCCTTTTAACCATTAGTTTGAGTTTTAGTTCATATTGTCGTTAGAAGTATCCGAGGTTCTCCTTCCACATATGGTTTTGATAGCATAAGGAAGGATATATGAAGAATCACGTGGGTAAAATTTCATTTACAAGTCAAATTTCAAAGCATTGGATAAATTCAGTAAGCACATACAAAGGCCTACTGCCTACACATAGATGAGCTGCACAAGAAGGCTGAACAGGGTTTCACTATTACTATTGAGAAAATAAAACTGTTAATCTACATACCCAATGCTTATCGGCAAGAGCACCTTCCATTTCTGGTGAAAAAAGGGTTGTAACCGTTTCTCTATTCAATCCCTCCTCTGCGAATGCATTTTAACAATTGATCAGAACACAAAAATTGGCAAGATCACACACAAAAAAACATAATTAAAAACCAAGAGATGCATAGGCGGCATATCTATCATACAAGTTTCTATGCTGAAATAAGTTAATGCAAGAAACTGAAAATATCTGCACATGAAACATGAAAAAAGGGATGAAACTCGGGACATTCACAATCCAAAAGGTGTCTCTGAATTATGCTCTGTACACATATCTTTCTTCCCTTCTCTTTTGAGCTAGCTCAGGTAACATCATTGACAATAAAATATACTAAGGTAAACCCAACAGAAGTAGCTAAACCTAACTTTGCAACTACAAAATGGAGATATCAACAATTTTACGTGAAGTTGGCAGTATGATCAATGTAGCCAGAAGCTGCAGAAGCAAAAGTAACCATGTAAAATTTGACTATTCGTCACATTCAACTCTAGGAACTATTTCAGCTAAATAACCAAAGACTAGAATAATATGATGCATAGTTTTCAGCTGCCAGTTTAATCAGTTTCAGTATATCACCTCTTTCACTTTTATGTGTTGCCACATTCGCCCATGGCCATATAAATAAGTGTTTAAGATGAAGATATAATGCATTCTGTATATCATCATCTTAGCTTCAACTAAAAACTCAACTACCAATGAACAAAACATGGCAAATCCATCAAACTTTGAGTAGACATGATGTTGAAGTGAACCTTAATCTGGTCTAATGCACAACACTATCCACAGAACTCATAACAAATAGATCCAATACCTCATAACCTTTCTACATTTGTAGTCATATAAGATGAAGCTTAGCGACTAGTACAAGAAGCAGCATAATGATGCTAATCTTGGTAGCATCTTTTAAAAGGGTGGGTCATAATCAACTAACTCAAAACCATGCTTTATCATCCTCAGACAGAAATGATTCTCGATTCTAACGAGTATTCAGAATCGAGAAACTCTCACTGAATGTCAACAACAACTTTTAAAAACAAGCTCCAAACAATTTGATAGCGACTCTTCACTTACTTGTTTCTCATTCGAGTCCCTTAGCACATCTATTTAACCTACCCGCTTCCAAAGTTTGCTTAAATGATTTCTTTGCATAATTGACTGCAACTACTACCAAAGTTGTCCTTTTTAAACCAGGTAAACTATTGGCGTTTATCATCAAATGCATTTCGACAGATATAACTAGAACAGTTCACTAAGAAGAAGAAAACCAAAAAGAAGTCCAGCCAGCAATACCAAAGCATAAAGCAAGGAAAACCATCACAAATCAACATTCCCTAAATTCATACAAACAGTTCATCTAACAATTAAGGAGATTAAAATTATTTTAAATTAACCTATGCAATCACTATGGAAACCCCCAAATCAAACTATCTAAACTTCTATGAATAACCACTTCCTAATTTGAGTGTCTTTGTTATCCTGACCTAAACATAAACCAATTCTACGATCTAACCAAAATAGCATCACACTACAACCACCAACAAGCAAAACACAGTTTTAAACTCAATCATAGATCTAGATATGTAACTTTCGCAAAATCCCTAATTTTTGCCCTTATTTTTCCCAATTTCATATAACAGGACTAATAATCAATTCATTAAGAGGAAAAAGGGATCCCACAATCAGTTACCTCATCAAAGAAGAAGAAAAGCATAATATCTATCATCAGTAGAATCAACTCTTGGCCATCTTCTACATCGTCATTCAGATTTTAGGTCAAACCTAAACCTAGATAAAACCGATCGAATGTAAATTGAGGTTCTATTTTGATGGATTAATTCGAACTGAAACTGCTGCACTCTCAGCAGAAGAAGAGTGTTAATGGCGGAATGAACGAGATAAAGAGAAGAAGAAGAGTTGTCGTAAGAGGATGGAGATAAAGGGGCTTGGTTTTGGTTTAAGTCTTTGATTGTTTTCAAAGTCAATAATTCTTTGACTTGGTCTTGATTGTTTTGGGCACAAAATATAAAGAGTTTTTTTATAATTAGAAGAATTTTTATTTTTCCTGTATTTAGAAATTTAATGTAATTGTAATTTTGTATAATTGTTGGTGTGGTAGTGATAAAAGAAAAAATAAGAGTTGCAAAGTTGGGGTGGGTATTGGTGTAGGAAAATAGTTGGGTGGAAGTATCAATTTGAATTACAATTGTTATTATTCAAATAATCTGCAACAATTATTATTGTTACTTATATAAATTTAAAATCTTGTCACGATTGTAAAAATTCTCAACAATTATACTTGTTACAAGAACTATTACAGATATATCTGTTACTGAAAAAGAAATTGTGACAGTATACTCTGTGACAGAATTCCTGATTTGGTGTAGTGATCTATACCTAGTCAACTATAAGTAACTAATGTGTTGTCTTTTATGTGTGTGGGTGTCTTCTCCTTCTCCGGGTTTATTATCAATGAAAGATCAAGGACTTTATCCTTGTATTAATGTTTGTCTCCATGACTCTGATACTCCAGTTAGAATTTGTTGTTGAGCAACCATTTTACGGCAATTGTTACACAAAATCCAACACTCTAGCTAGTATTCAAATATATCCATACAAAAAATAACGAGTATGACACTGAAAGTGTCTGTGATCAACACTGAAGTATATCTTTAAAATTTCAAATATGAGTATCCACAATAAGAATTGTCGACATGTAGACATGAGCTACACTGCTTCCATCAAAATTTGAAAAACTCTTCTTCACACCACTGCCAATTTCAGTGCATAACTTATTAGATGTCAGTATAAGTGTAATCACAACGACACAAGACTGACTAGAGAGTTGAAAGTAGGAAATACTAATACTGAGACAGACAACAAAGATTGTTTAACGCAACCTCATTGACATCCCTTGTTTTCGTGCAACAAGAATAGTCACACATTTTAAATAGTAATATGCGCAGCTGTCCATATTATGCTTCTTAATCTTTCCGATAAAACTTCTGCCATCAATATTTTCTCGTTGAGAGAAAATTCGACCAATGAATTCTCCTCGTAATTCGTCATACCTTCATGAGAACGAAAACCAAACTCCTTATCAACACGATAAAATAATGAAAAATAATTTCCATCGACTGATTGAACATGTACCGTCTTGTGAGGGTATATACGGGAAATCATTGGAATATACCAATGGTCAACGAAAATTTTGGCAGCAGTCTTTTCATCATAAAACATCACCAAATTTTTGCCATCAAGAACATTATTAGCTCTATCAAAATAAAGGTGTGTACGAATAAAGTTGACACATGCTAATCAGAAAATAGTGAGAATTAGATTCTTTTTTGTTTTCTCTCTCCTTGACTTGGGCCGTGCGATTTTGACCGTTGTCGAGGGGATTAGGGGTTTCTTCGTGAAGATAGTCATGGTTTGCTCCTCCAGATCCGTGAATCGTGATAGTAGATGAGCTCTTTCCTCCTATCCCCCATTCAAATTCTCAAGCTACTGGTAATGTTGTTCATAATTTGAATCCTTCAAATAACTCTCAACCTAGTTGGAGTGGTGTTGCAAATCAGTCTAGAATTATTTTGCCTAGTTCCTCTGCTAATCTAAGTTATCGTCCTCCTACAATTAAAGATGGGGTTTCTGTTGCATCAATTAAGGATGCAGATATTGCAGTTCACATGGATGGTTATGAGAAATTGTTGGTGGTGGGTTTGTAGGGCGTGCTTTCTTCGGCTTTTGTCAAGAGTTCCATTTGAAAAGCTTGGAAGATAAAGGGTGTAGTCTCGACATGACCATCCATGGAGACAAAACCTTATCCTAAAAATTCTCATTGGAGGAAGATCGTACTCTTCGCAGACTGGAGCATGGTCCTCAGATTCATCTCTCGACGCCTTCCTTTCTTTGTCGTAGCTTGGAAACCCTTCATAGAAGAGGACTTAGAGAATACTCAAGGCTATCCCCCTATCTGGATGATCATTCGAAAAGTCCCTGTTCATGCTTTTAATCCTGAAGGGTTGAGTATTATTGCTAGTGTTGTTGGGAAGCCATTACTACTTGATGGACCTACTGCAGCTAGAACTAGGATGGCTTTTGCAAGAGTCTGTGTGGAAATCAATCCAAAGTCTGAACTGAAGAAGGCAATCCCAGTTGTGTTTGAGAATGGTAAAGAATGTGTTGTGGATGTTGAGTATGTTTGGAAGCCACCACGGTGCTCAAGGTGTTCGATCTTTGCCACAATGAAAGCAAATGCCCTTTTGAAGCAGTGTTTCCACCAACAACATCTATTCCACCTAAGCTTAAAGAGCGGGTCGTTCCAGCGACAGCAGTGTCAAGCCACTTGAATCAGGATGTTGTTATGCAATCGAGCTTCAATCCTACAAAAGAATGGACCATAGTATCTCATGCTCTAAAGTCAAGCTAAAGTTGGAGGTGAGGAGAGGTCACAGGTACAACTCCCGAGGTTCAAGTTTCCCCCAATGTTTCCACCGGGGGTTGAACAGTAAGGTTCATGTGGAAGCTGTGGACATGTAACTCCCACTTCTAATTACTTTTCACCTCTATTTGATGTCATGTGACTAATGGGGAGGATGATGAGTCTCCAACGGAGGCCACCCAATGTTAGAAATCATAAACACATGTGGGGAGAGGCATTTGCTTCTCGGGTGCTCTAGGGCGATCCTTGGCGGTGTTATGGGCTAAGAATGGCACAAAAGCGATCCGGTAAAGCTGGAGGTTCTACATCCATGGGTGTTAGAGGAGCTGACTTTTAAGAAAATAGGTCGGATTAGGCAGTCCTTCAAGACTTGCCAATCATGATTAATATAGGATGTTGGAATACAATGGCTTAATGACCCTCTTAGCGAGGTAGAGGCACGTAATTTAATTAGAATGAATAACATTAAAATTTGTGGTTTAGTAGAAACCGTGTTCAAGCTATGAATAAAGATAGAGGAGGGAACAATATTCAACCATCTTGGTCGTATATGGATAACTATGATCACCATGCTTTGGTCGTGTTTGGCTCGGTGGGATCCCAATTGGGCCAAGAGTTACTTTTCTTAGCGACTCCCGATCGGATTTGTGTTTGTTAGGTGTCTATCCAAAATGGTCCCCGGTTTGTCCTTTCTATTGTGTATGGGCACAACTCACGAAATTCTGAGAAGAATTGTGGAGTAAGATATCTAGGTTCGCCGAATCTAATTTCTTCCTTGGTGTCTTTTAGGGATTTTAACGCTGTCCTGTTTTCAATACATGAGAAGGAAGGGAGGGGCTCCTATTTCTATTGATAATCTCACTAGTTTCCCAGAATTTTACGGGAAGCTCAACTATTTGATTGCCCTTATGTGGGTTGTTTTTACACCTGGTCCAATAAACAAGATGCTAACTCTCAGGATCACCCGCAAGCTAGACAAAGTTCTCATCAACTTAAAATGGATTGAGTCATTTCCCCATTCCACATCGACTTCGACTAGTAGGGTTTTTGATCACTCTCCCATTTTATTCAAAGGTGTTTGCTGGTAGGGGCGAGGCCTAAGTCTTATAGATACTTCAACACGTGGTTGAGGAAGAGGATTTCTTCCGTGGTGGAGGAAGCTTGGAGTTTGAAGTTCGAGGCACTCCAATGTATAGATTTGTCTCAAAGTGAAGAACGTGAAGCATTACCTTATAGCCTGAGGAAGAGGAAGTTCTCTAATTTTAGTGCTCAAGTGGGTGCTGCTAAAACCCATCTTGTTAACACTCAAAAGCCTTACAAATGACCTCATTTATGCCCCGTATCCATAAATAATGAAAGAGCTGCAGATTCGGGATTATGCGAACAAAGTCGAGATATGAAGAATCCATGAAGAAGCAACAGGTCAGTGAAATGGTTGAAGTTGGGTGACAACAACACCCATTTTTTCCATAAATCCATAGTAGAAAGGAGGGCTAGGAACATGATTCTAGTTCTCTATGATTCTGATGGTACGAAACTCCCACTTGGATGATGAGATTGCCAAGGAATGTGTCACTTATTACTCGATTTGTTTGGGCAACATTCGGATATCCCTTTCAATGTTTCACTGGGACCGAGATAGACTTGAGTCATTATGTCACTCTGAGGAGGAAGAAAACTCTAACTAAGTCAATTCATCACAGATGAGATTATTTATGGCTGTCTACCATTGAATCTCGATAAAGCGATGGGGCCGGATGGATTCTCCTCATATTTCTTTAAATGCAGTTGGATAATTATTGGGCAAGACTTTATTAAAGCAGTAAAGAGTTGTTTTTCAAGCGCTAAGTTGCTAGGGGAGGTAAATGCTACGCTTGTCTCCTTGGTCCCTAAGATTACTAATGCCTCATATTTGAATGATTTCGGAGCCTGTGCGTGTTGCAATGTGATGTATAAGTGCATTGTAAAAATCTTGACCATCGAATGAAACATGTTGTGAAGAAACCGGTGAGTCCTTGTCAACCTTTATATCGGTAGGTCCATACAGACAACATTATCTTGCCCATGAGCTTCTTCAACTATCACGGGGATTCGGTCCTCCTAAATGTCTTTGTCAAGATAGATTTGCGGAAAGCTTATGATTGCATCAGGTGGGATACTCTTATCATTACTCTCCAAAAGTTTAAGTTTCCACAGAAGTTCATAGATTGGGTAAGAATGTGCATAACTTTCCATAAATTCTCAATCATGGTAAATGGGACAAAGACAACGGATATATTGAGAAAAAAAAGAGGTATCGTGCGAGGATGCCCTCTCTCACCTTACCTTTTTGTTCTCATAATGGAAGTGTTTAATTCCTTAATGCTTGAGCAGGTGAGAATGGGGTTCCTATCCCTTCATCCGAGGTGCAGAAACCCGGTAATCACCCACTTGTGTTTCGCAGACGATCTTCTCGTATTTATGAAAGGATATTCAATGCACAGAGCCTAGCCGGCTACTCTTACTACTTTCTCAAGAAGAATCGGATTGATTTAGAACAATAGGAAAAGCACTTGTCTTCCTCTCTTGGTCGACTACCCTCACCATAAGTATCAAGTCTGCTTTGGGGTTTGAAGTTGGTTCTCTCCTGTTAAGTATTTGTCCGCCTCTCATCTCCACTAGGCTCTCACACAATGATTGCACGCCGCTTGTGGATCACATTATCTCTAGAATCAAGTCTTGGAAGGCTAGGACTCTCTCCTTTGCTGGGAGGGTGCTTCTTATTAAAGTAATCTTGAGTAGTATGCTTATTTTCTGGATATCGTGTTTTGTTCTTCCTAAGAAGACTATAAACATTATCAATTCAATTTTCGAAGATTCCTTTGGTCGTATTGATATGGTTTATAGCAATCCCATTTGTTGGATGGACTAATGCTTGTCTTCCCATGATGAAGGTGGGTTGGGAATAAGGTGCATAAAGACTACTACACTTGCTTCAAATCTTAGACATGTCCAGGACATTGTGAGTAACAAGGATACCATTTGGGTTCATTGGGTGCAGCATAATCGATTAGGGAAAAGACTTCTGCACCTAAAGCCACCTCCCGACTCTTCTTGGTGTTGGCAGCGAATTCTCGATCATAGAGCCGTGGCTAAGTTTTGTTCTTCATCTTATTGGGAACGGGAGAGTACCAAACTATGGAAGGATAGGTGGTCTGATCCAAGGTAATCTACTACACTTGTTCCCACCTCATCTCTTGTATGACTCTAATCACCATATGGAGGCAAATGTGAGTAGCTGCTGGAAAATGGCCAATGGAACTTTTCCCCAACTTAGCAAATGTGCTAGGAGACACTATATTGGATATTCTTAAGGTAAAGACAGATTTTGATTGAAGACAGATCGTGTCGATCATTGGGATGACTGGGGACTACTCCCCGAAGGACACATATAATGCTCTCGAGACAACATGGGCCCAAGAAAGTTTGGAGACTCTTGTGTGGTTTCCCTTATTGCATCCCAGGCATTTGTTTTATAGTCCGGATGGCCTTACACAGGAGATTCAAGACTATATTTAAGTTGTTGTCTTGGGGAATGGATGTAGACCCGTGTGTGTGTTGTTCAACTTAATGCTGAGGATGACTTCCACCTTCTTTTTGGCGGCTATTCTTCGCCTATATGGTGCCACCGCTGCCAATGCCGGGACTCAATGCTACAAGATTCTCGATTGGGACGATCAAGTTAGTGGTGTGTGACCCACTTCGTGGGGGAAGGTCTCCCAGTACCCCGAGGGAGCTAGCTTTTAATGCTTATATTTATCATGTGCGGTGTGAGCGTAATAAAGAAGTCTTCGCCAATAAATCTCTACCTCCCGATATTCTATCAGTAACATCTCTCGATGATGTTAGGTTCAAACCGCGTCAATTGATACTACAATGGTGGATAATAACGAGAATAGGACCTAGTGCTTGTTGGGCTGCCGTCCAATTTTCATCGCACTGCTCAAAGTCGCAACCATTGGGTTAAACCGACTACGGGAGGTTGCAGAATCACCGATGGGTCTGCTAGAGGAGATGATGCGTGTTTTGGGCTCTTATAAGAGATGAAGTTGGCATGCCGATTAGTGCGCATGGCAGCTCCACCCCTGTTCTATTACTTTGCATGAGCCGCAAGGTGCCGAGGCTGGACTTAAGCTTGCTATCATGAAGGGGTGCTCTAGAATTTATCTCAGCACCGATTCAAAGACTGGCTTCCTATTTTTGAAACAGATCCAAAACCACCATGGACTTGTCATCATGTTTGGGAATCTATCAAGAGATTGCGCTGCGGAATTTTCGTGCTCGACTGCAGTACATACCTATAGTGGAAACAAACAAGGCGGGTGACTCGTTGCAAGCCATTACCCCATAGGGGAGTTTGTTGAAATCGATCCAAATTCCTTCTCCGAGGAATTAAAGAAGATTATTGAGAATGATGCTAAGGGAAAGGTTTACTTTAGGACTGCTAATTAGATGGTGTGTTCGAGGGGTTCCTTCCGGTGAGAGGGTTGTTTTCGATTTTGTAGCCAGGATTGCTTTCTTGGTTTTCGTTATTCTCGCTTTTTCCGGTGGTTGGGTTCCTTAACCCCTCTCTTTTCCAAAAAAAAAAAAAAAAAGTTGACACATGCTGTAACATGAAATCTTATGCCATGCAGACGTCTTTTACCCTCATATGGTGATGCCTGCAATATATGAGATTGAACTTTAGGAGAATTAACAAAAAAAAACAACAAAACATTGCTTCTTAAATCTGCAACAGTGCGTGATGGACATGCAATTCTCCACCCAACATCTTTTGGTGCACACCTCTGCACAAACAACTCTTCAATAAAAATGTTAGCTTCCGAATATGGGGTGTACATGATACTTCTCAAACTCCACGATAGCCTTCCAGTTATAGTTTGTTTACCAGTGTAGATTTCAATATTTATATCTTCTGGAGGTCGAAAATCACTTTCATAGACGGGCTTAAGAAAGAGCAGAGAAGAATCCTCATAAGCTAATGCAACAATGTCTGACTTTTTATGGAATATATAGGAAACCATTGGAGTTTTTGATTGATCGATGAATTTGCTATTCTCAGCATTAGACAAAGAATATAAATCTATATCAAGAATTGAAGACTCAGTATTAAATTCTAGTGAAACATCTGAAACCTTGTCGACCTGAATTTCTTTGTCTTTAGAAACAAGATTCTCTTCATCCACCTGAGAAGTAATTTTTTAAATTCTCCATCAACTGATGCAGTAAACTTTTGCAAAACATATGGATCCACGTCGGCCTGTTGTTTTACTTCTTCCTTTTGAGGAGTAGTTTTGGTTTCTTCTTCACTAACTTTTGTTGCGGAAATCATATCAATGTTGTTTTTAGGTGAACATGAATCTTTTTCAGTTGAGATGAAACTTTATGTTTAATGGTATTTAACGCCATTCTAGCAGCAACAAATCTCTCGGGAGAAAAACGAGCACGAACTAAGGAACAAAATTCTTCCCATGTAGTAACTGTAGTCGTAGTCGTGGAATTCTTCCAACGATACCAAGCATAGGCATCACCTTTAAGATGTGATGTAGATATTGCAATCTTCATGGAATTAGCTGTAGTATGCAAAGCAGAGTATTGGTCAGCCTGAAATATCCAACCATCAGGGTCATCTCCATCAAAAGTAGGAAACTACAAACTAATAGCTCAAGCACGTATAGGGGTTTCAAGAATTCCATCACCAATATTAGGGTTAGTAGTACACTTTTGGGTTTGCTGATGACCAGTACCATGAGCATTAAGTTGAGGAAAAAATTCAAGAAACACAGCACGTAAATATTTTGTGAGTTCTCATGGTGTAGTGTTTGTCAAATCTTCAGTATCCCACTAGATCCAAATTCCGATTAGTTTTATCCTCAGGGCGCAGCATCGTAAAGAATAAAATAAAAAATTGGTTGAATTTAGAGACTGATCTTAACCTGCTCTAAACCAGATGTTAGGGGTCCTTGACCAAAACATTAGTTAGAACACAAATAAAAGGTAAAAAACCCTAGATAAAACCCTTTGAGTTGGGGGTTAGCCACCTCTTCTTTGAAGATAAAGAAAAGAAAGTAATAGAACTGAGTTGTATTGATTATAGTTCTCTTTTGATACAAGCTCACCCATTGTATTTATAGCTAATCAAGGATGCTTGTTAGGCAAGCAATGCTAATAATAAGAAGTTTACTCAAACTAGAAAACCATGTAAACTAATTAAGGTAAATCTAATTAAGGAAGTAAGAGATATTGGGTTGGTGTCACAACACTTTTGTGTATATTTAAAATTGTGATAGGATGTGGTGGAGATGGCATGGAATTGTGACAGAAACTCGGCAAGATTTTAATTTTTTCATTTTCGTGTGCTTCGCTTTACAGTTGTAGATAAATTATTATACTCCCCCCGTCCCACTATTAAATGACCTAGTTCAAGTTTGCACAATTCTTAAGGCAAGTAATGGAAATGAGACTTTTAAAGTATTTTTACAATTATACCCTTACGGGTGATAATTTGTAAAATTTAGAAATGATTTATCTCTCAAACTATACCATGGATTTTCGTAAACTTTGTATCATTGAAATGCATTTTAAAACACCTACGCAACGAGTATAAATATGAATTTCAAATTATACATATTTCTTATACTTACCATGATCATTCAAAAGGATAATTTTAGAAGATTCCCTTGCTTAATGAAATAGGTCAACTAATGATGGGACAAAATTTAAAACTAAGTAGGTTATCTAATGGTGGGACGGAGGGAGTATTTATTAGGCTCTCTATATACATTGTTTTTGACATAATTCTTATGCTAGGAATTTGGTGATGGCTCTCTCATCTGAGGTTCACTCCATGTTTTGGTGTTCGAAAATTATTTGCAAAAATAATAATAATGATATTATGAATATTATTATTATAAATATTGAACAGTATTCTATTTATATATATATATATATATATATATATATATATATATAATTTTAATATTTTATTATTGGATAAAAGTATTACAAGAAACTAGTTGGGAGCCAAACAAGCCAAGTTCTAATAGCGATTGCTACTCCAACCAAAGGAGCCGAAACTGATAGGGGGTTGATTATGTCGCAAGGGGGCAGCCTACTCTACCTTCCATGTCAAATTCTGCAATATTGCGTCATCAGGACTTGAACCTGGGACCTCCTGGATCGCATCAACTTTTGAGGAACGGGGATAACCAACTGAGTTAACTACCCGTTTTAAATAAATATATTTAATATTAATATTTAAGGATTTAAGGATTTTTTTTTAAATAAATAAATGTTAAAACTTTTGAAATATATTCAAAAATTATTAACATATATAGGTTTTGAAAGTGCTTTTGGAAAAATAAAAGCATTACCAAAAAAAAAAAAATGTTAAAAATATTAAAATAATGTAATTATCAATTTCATTCATAATCGTGCTAAACACATGAATTTGGTAGGATGAAATTCATTTTCGAGGTAGCTTGAATTCTAGGTAGTTGTAACTCCCTAGAATTCAAACTCTTTCCGTGCCAAACACACCCCAGTGAATTTTCTTTTTCTTTTGTCCAAAAATAAATAAATAATTAAACATTATTTTCTTTTTTATTACTGTGTTTTTTTACTTTTTCCGGATCCATTACAATTTGTCAATTGGAATGATTTGAGATACTGAAGTATATCAAATAATGCGTGTAAAAGTATTATTACTTTTTTCGTACTGCGCTTTGAGGTAATAATTAGAGAAAGACTTTAGTGGCCTAAGAGAAACTGCAGTGGCGCGACTATTACCAAAGATCAAAGACAAATAAAAAAGACCAAATTTTAGTTTGGTCCGTAGTGTGACGCAGTGGGTGGCGACTAAATTTGGTGGGGCGGAACATATAAGTTCTTTGGGTGGGGCTAACATTTTATCCCCGCCCAAAAAAAAAAAAGGGGGCGAACATTATATGTTCGCCTCAACAAAAAAAAAAAAAAATAAAAAAAAATAAGTGGGGCGAACATTTTATCCCCCTTGGTGGGGCGTAAACTATATCGTCACGGAGAGGCGAACTTTAAGTTACTTTGGTTTTGGGGCGAACATTTTATGAACGCTCGACTATATTTGGGTTTAGTCTTTGGTCCCGACCAAATATAATCGCCCACTTGTTCATTTAGTCCGGTATTTGGTCGATGGTCCGCTCCGCTACGCCTGGTTCAGAGACCAAATAAATGGGTTTAGTTCACTGCAGTTGCTCTAATGAGCATTGCATCCTCTTATTAATTATCAGTAGTCATATATACCGGCACTTTAATTTACTGGCCCATTTCCGCTCTGAAACATCCTAAGCGTGAGGAAAGCGGTAAAAAATTTCTTCTTTTTTAACTTTGATCTACCAACGCCAAGTAAAACTAATAACACAAACTTGGTTAAAAAGACCAAAATTAACAAATCCTGGGTGAAAAAGACATCTAGATTTTGATACTTTTAAATGGACAAAAATACAAAAAATAACGGGATGTAAATAGTTTCATCATACCCATTTTCAAATACTTTTCTTTTTAATTTACATCAGGATGCATCCAGTTTCATCCTTCCTATTTTTTAAGTTTAAGTAGGATGAATCCAGTTTCATCCTTGCCATTTTTTTTGTCCATTTCACCTATACTAATTTTTACTCGTCCATTTAAACCAAGGTTTAAAAATATTTGGACAAATGACCCATTTTCCAAACTAATAAGTATTCTACTTTCCAACGGTCTAAAAGTACTACATTTGCACATGGGACGGACTGTCATGACCCAGAATATAGCTTCACTGTCTTGAGTCTAAGCTGCACAAAATCAACCTAATCCGACAATTTATATTCAATTACCCTTGCTCTCCATTCAATAACAAATCTGAGACTACATATTTTTCTACCTTCTTTTCTCATTTCTTCTT
Organism: Papaver armeniacum; assembly: GCA_023531295.1. NCBI lineage: Eukaryota > Viridiplantae > Streptophyta > Magnoliopsida > Ranunculales > Papaveraceae > Papaver > Papaver armeniacum. The sequence goes on from JAJJWW010000188.1 coordinate 21,305, forward strand.
CTCTTCAATATCATTCTTCATAATTATATCATGGCAATCCAGGAGTTACTTGTTAGTGGTGTAACTGGATTACTGAAAATTTGAGTTATGTTGTTTCCCAACAAATTAGTGTGGCTTGGGGTGTCAAAGATGAGCTGGAAAAACTTAAAAGAACTTTGGAGATGATAGCGGCTGTAACAACGGATGCTGAGAACAAACAAGGGGAATCTGAGGTTGTGAGGCTCTGTTAAAAAGGCTCAAAGATGTTGTGTATGATGCTGATGATGTTCTGGACGAGTTTTCTTATGAAGCCATGCGTCAATCTGAAACGGGTGGCAAGAGAAATAAGGTACGGCAATTTTTTTCATCATCCAATTGGTTGCCTTTAATTTCAAGATGGGTCAGAAAATCAAAAATATTAACAAGAGGCTAGATGATATTTTTAATGAGATGAAAAAATTATGACTTCATTTCTTCCCCTGATAGTAATAGTTATTATCACAGTACTAAGCAGCAAACTGACTAGTTTCATCCTTTGTAGATGAATCAAGTGTCCTAGGAAGAGATAATGATAAGTCGAATCATAATAAATATGTTAACTACAGTCCATGAGTCATCAACATCAACATCCTTAAAATTTTCTGTCGTCTCCATAGTGGGTATGGGAGGAATTGGAAAAAGCACACTTGCTCAAATGGTCTACAAAGATGACTCAATAACGAGTTCCTTTGATAAAAAAGCTTGGGTCTGTGTCTCTGATGATTTTAACATCAAAAAAATCTTAATAAACATAATAGAGTCACTGACGGATAAGAAGTGTGATGATGTATCAAACGGCACGGTCTTGGTTAGTAAAGTTCGAGAAGAGTTGAACGGAAAAAAATATTTACTGGTACTTGATGATCTGTGGAATGAGGATGCAGAGGACTGGGATAAAGTTAAGGGTTTTCTAATGTGGGTGCTCGAGGGAGTAAAGTCTTAGTCACTACGCGTAGCAACGTAGTGGCGTCAATTGTCCGAGATACTACCCCACCACACATCCTAAAAGAGTTACCGTATTATGTTTGTTGGTCTATCATCAAGACCAAAGCATTTTGTCTAGGTGGAGCTCTAGAGACTCCAAACATGACATGTATAGGAGAGAAATTGCAAGAAAATGTGGTGGTTTACCACTTGCTGCAAATGTTCTTGGTAACGTCTTGCGCTTGCATAACACCGAGACTGATTGGCTGTCAACTTGGTCATAATAGTTTGAAGATGGTTGATGCGAAAACCAAAATCATATCTATATTAAAATTGAGTTATGATAAATTACCCTCGCATTTGAAACTTTGTTTCTCCTATTGTTCATTATTCCCAAAGGGTATGGAGATGAAGAGAAAAACTTTGATCCGTCTATGGATGGCCGAAGGCTTCCTTCATCCATCTCATGGTGGATATCAATTATCACAAGAAGATATTGGTAATGATTACTTCAATTGCTTACTGGCAAATTCATTTTTTCAAGATGTGAAAAAGAATAAGTTAGGCGACATCAAATCATACAAGATGCATGATTTAGTTCATGATCTTGCCCAGAGTGTCAATGATATTCATGATATCAAGATAGTGAATTCTGGTGAAACGGAATCTATTTCTGAAATGCGCCGCCTGCTGTTAGTTTCTGACAATAAAACATCAAATACATTTTCAAAATTCTTGAAAAAACCCAAAAGACTTAGGTCTTTGTGTTCCCTTGGCCATTCGGTAGAAAATTTACTTGATACCAAGAATCTGCGTGTTCTTATTTTGTATCGTCAGCATGCTTCTCTAGACATTCAATCTCCGATAATTAAGCTTAAGCATTTGAGGTACCTTGACCTGTCCTATTGTAGTTTTGATGAAGGACATGATGTGTCCATCAATCAACTTTACAATTTGCAGACATTAGTGCTTCGTAATTGCACGAATGTTAAAATTATTCTTGTAGGCATTGGGTCTCTGAAGATATTAAGGCACTTAAATCTCTCGTATTCGGATGTTGAAAAGCTACCCGATTCTGTCATCCAGCTGAAGAATTTGCGGACATTAATTCTTAAGCATTGCGATAGATTAGCAGCATTACCCGTAAATATTGGGTCTTTGAAAGATCTAAGACAGTTGAAACTCAGTTACTGTAAAACTTTAGAAGTTCTCCCTGGAGAAGCAGGTACATTGGCACAAGTAAGGTGTCTAGATTTGTCATCTACTGGGATTAAAGTGTTGTCTGAATCCTGCTTTAGCAACCTTTGTAATTTGGAGTCAGTCGATTTTGGGGACTGTGAGCTTCCCAAAGAAATTAAAAATTCCCCGAAATTGAAAATCTTTAGACATTGGAGAGAAAACAAAGATGAAATGCCTAGAGGTATAGAAACTCTAACTTGCCTTGAAGTGTTAGATCCCTATATGGTGAGGAAAGAAGACACCATCTCTTGTAGTGGTGGTGGTGGCAGTGGGATAGAAGAATTAGCTAATCTAAATTCTTTGAAAAATTTAACAATTGGCCGTCTGGAGTTCGTGAGAGGTGGTATTGACGCAGAGAGAGCAAAGTTAAAAGATAAGATAAACCTATGTGATTTGTTGCTAAGATGGGGGTCCAATTTCGATGATGACGATGAAATGGCGTTTGATGAGGCGTTGAAGGGTCTCGAACCTAACCCTAACTTGAGAACATTGAGAGTATTTGGTTTTCCTGGTTTTAAGCTTCCAGAATGGATGGGTTCGTCGAATTGTCTTCCGAATTTACATGAATTAATTCTTTGGGGTTGCAATAGATGTGAGAAGCTACCAGCGCTGGGGACGCTCCCGTGTCTTCGGTTTCTTTATATTAAGCAGATGAAGTCACTCAAGTGTTTTGGTGAAGAAGAAAAAGAAGAAGAGAGAACCATCAGCAGCAGTAGTAATTCATTTCCTTCCCTCGACAGGCTATGGATCGAGGAATCCCCAAAACTGAGAAGCTTTCCAAACTCATTTCCATTTCTCAAAATATTGTCTTTAACCCACACCAACAACAAGGCAGTAACCTCAATCTTAGCTACCGGCGGTCTGACCTCTCTCACAAACTTTGTTATAGATGATTCTCCAAAGCTGATATATATCCCTGTAAGAGTATTATTCCAGAACGTTACTCAAAATCTTCAAATTCTATCCATCAAACGATGCTCTAAGTTTCAAGGTTTTCTAGAAGATGATGATCTAAATACCTACAACAACAACAAAGAGGGTACTGATGATGAAGATTTGGAAGCAATGCAATCTTTTTCATGTCCAGAAATCAACTCCAACTCCAACAATATCAGCAGTTCTCTCCGCTTATTAGAAATGATTGTATGTCCTGTTTTAATATTACTACCGGATTTACGATCCATCACTTCTATCCGGAAATTAACCATATGGAAATGCGACAAATTGAAGGAGTCAATACCCTACGATCTGAAGAAATCTCTTACATTTCTTGAAGATTTGGAAGTTGATTTTATCCAAATTCAAGACAAGCATCTACCAGATCCAACTAGTCAATATGATTTAATTAATTTGATGAAGGATCAGAAGCAGAAGTAGATCCCTCCAATCCCAACTGCTACAAACAGGTCCTTTATCTCTTCTTCCTCTTTCTTTGGTCATCAAATTGTTTTAATATCCTTGCAACAGAGATGGATTTCCAGAAGTTTTTTTTTTTTGTTTTTGGTCTTGGTACAGACTGATAGTCTAAGGCTCTATACGTTCTTGTAACTTTTCCAGAATTATGAATATCAGCTTCATTCGGATGGATGTGAAGATGCTTAGATAGAGAGGTAACTACTTGAAACAAAGATCAGTTCAATATGTTTAATCAAGTCTTGGATTTTCATGTTCGGTAGTGTCTGCTGCCATCAAATAATATTTGTGCCAAGGATTTTCATCAATTGTTTGTGATGATGAGTCAATACCAACACCTTCACACTAAATTTACTCTTTGGTTTGGAGCTAAACAAAGCATTTGTGTCAATAAAGCGGCCCCAAAACTCATGTGATGGTGGTGTAAATTTGAAGAACAAAACCAAGAAGACTCCAAAGCTAAATTGTACCACCTGTTGAATCACTTCAGGGAAATTGAGGAGCACCATCTTAATTCTCGTTATTTTATATATAGATGATATTTGAGAGTCTAACTAAGAACACTATAATAGGACCTATAGGTACTTTTCATTATTTCTCTGGAGTTGCCGACTTCTTTCTTGCCTCTGCAAATGATTGCTGTTGGTTGTTGTGCTAACCTAGTTGGGATTCGCTCTTTCTTTTCGTCTACGTCATGTTATGTTTTGGAATTAAGAGAATGTACATAAAATTTTGTTCATTTCGATTGGGGTAAAAAATCTCTGAACCAGACTTAATTAATTGAAGTTATTCGATCTATCATAAACTCATTTTTTAGAAAATCAAATCGAAACCATAGACTGATTTTATTCAGAAAACACACAATAATATTCAATAAGGCAAGAGCAAACACAAACACAAACAACTTCAGAATAAACTCACAACACCGAAGAGGGTTTATGACCTCTACCTTCAAAGCAAAAACAAAAACCAAAAGAAACAACCTTTAGAAGAAACGAAAAACAAACAAACGTGAAAACAAATCGATGAAGTTATTGTCTTGCGTGTTCGGCCTGCCTATTTCTTCATATAAAGTTCATATATGAAGAAATAGGATATGATACCATAGTAACTTAAAGTCTGATAACATGCATCTCTGATTCAGCTGGCTTCCGGGCTGCATATAAAGTTCCTGCATTCTTAAACAAACCCCAAACACTTGAATCGAATCTCGCTCTTTCTTTGTTGGTAGCTAAATCTGAAACATTAACAATCACTATTGGAAAGACCAAACGATTATTCAATATACCTCGATAGAAATAGCTGGCTAGGATGTTGGTTGTATCATCTTGACCAAAATCTGGGGCGCTTGATTTTTTTGTGATAGTCAGAGGAGTACTGGTTGAGAACTTTTGAACATGAAGATTTTCAAAAGGAACCCAATCACTATGCATTACGGAACCGTTCATCCATGGTTCAGTGTGGACTGATGTAGCAGCAGCATCAAAACGACATTTTTCAAGTTTCGATGTCAAATCACTAACTTTTTTCTCAAGAGCCAATTTATCCTTGTTTTCTCGGTGCAGATTCTCTTGCAGACCTAGTACTTCATTCATCCATATTTTGATATCTACAGTCGAGTTCTTCTCCTTTTTACTCCAGGCACAATAGGTACATTACCATTCGTTGTTTCTCGCATCAGAGTTACGGCAAGAGCTACACCTTCACAGTTTACTAATACATTGGTATATTTATATAAGAAAGCTGCAAAGTTGTCGAAATCACTCTTTTTCCATACAAAGGAGTTACCCACCAAATCGAGATAATAAGTGATACTAATTAAATTTTATAGATGGTAAATTGGAAAAATCAGAATTGAAAAGTGGATTAATTTTACAAATTATTAGGTGGATGGGAAATAGGAAAAATGGGGTAGGAAACATGGAAAACCTTTTTATAATCTTCACAAAATTGGTTAAAAAGACCAAAATCAATAATTTTTGGGTGAAAAAGACATCTAGATTTTGATATTGTTTAAATAGACAAAAATATAAAAATAGCCAGGATGTAACCAGTTTCATCCTACTCATTTTTAAATATTTTTCTTATTTTTAATTTACATCAGGATGCATCCGGTTTCATCCTCGCTATTTTTTAAGTTTAAGCCATGATGAATCCAGTTTCATCCTTGATATTTTTTTGTGTGTCCATTTCACCCATACTAATTTTTACTCGTCCATTTGAACCTTGTTTTAAATTTTGTTTTGACAAATGACCCATTTTCCTTATAATCTTTTAGCGCATCTCAAATGCAACGGGTCAAGGTCTTAAAATTGCATGACACGTAAGATTTAAGACCTTTTCCACCAATGTTTCCTCTCCGATGCCAAGGTGAAGGTTTTTAAAAAAAAGGTTGACATGGATAAGAGCTTCTCCAATGGTGGTTGAGTGTTTTCCTAGGTGGCAACACAAATAAAACATCATCATTCTAATTTTTCCTCAATTTTGCGGGGAGAAAATAATTCATCTCCAATAGTGTTATTTGTGATTGTTTTTTGAATTAAATGTAAATTTAAAATTTTATTAGAGCTAATGGATATTTAATATATTGGAATTAATTTTAGTTAAGCAAAAGCTTACTAGGATAGCTTGACATCTTCAAGGTGAATATCTGAACTAGACATTCACCTTGACAATGTCTAACAAAAATTAAGCCATGTCATCTTCATATTGATTTAAGATGTTGGGGTTGAAGAAGAATTTAATGGAAAATGAATGTCTATCCTAAGTGGATCCAGACATTTATCTTCGCATACTTTCCATTGGAGAGTGTGAGTAAAGGAGAGAGTCTAGATTAGACTTTCTCTATGACCTTGTGTCGTAAATCCACATCATTTATTTTTTAATTTAAACAAAATTTGTTAGATAAGACCTTGGAAAATTTTGACTTTTAGTAATGACTCACCAAAAGAAGGTGTTAAAAACACATCCACATTGGATAATCTTGACCCCAAGCATTGGGGATGCTCTTAGAGTATCTCAAATGCAAGGGTGAAGGTCTTAGAATAGCATGATAAGTAGGATTTAAGACCTTTTCCACCCAATTTTTCATTTCTAATGTAAGGGTCAAGGTGATAAAAAAAATAATAAAGCTATGTGGGGGTAAAGGAGAAAGTCTAGACTTTACGACCTTGGGTTTAAGTCCACACCATTTTTTGTCTCTCTATTTTAATAAAAAGTGTTAAATAAGACCTTGGGATTAGAGATCAAATTTAGGTAGAAAGTCATAACTTTAAATTTTTTGTCATGACAAAAGCTGCAAATAGGATCTCCACACAGATATGACCTTGAAAGGAGAATTTGGTGATAATTTTTTTTTCTTTTTTTAATAAGGTAACATAATAGTCCCTAAACTACATTCAAATACCATAAAATATGATTTAAATTGTCAATTATGGGTCCGAACATCTACCTCCATAGTGGGAGAGAGCATGGAACCACAAAACTGCTTCATGGTTCACCTCTTCTGAGGCTTCGCTCCCATGATTTGGGATTCAAAATTATTTTGTAAGTAAAATTCCAGTTTATCAATATAATGCTGAGCATAAATGTGAAAGTTTATTGGAGTAACGTTAGTTGATGACGTTATTTAAAATACTAATTGAAAATGTGACATTCTTAAAACGATAAAACAACCGAATAATTCACTTATTTTTTGTAGTACTACCATCTACCATTTTGAAAATTAGTCGTTGAGAAATTTAAATTGAATAGATAATGAGGTTTTATATTTAGATTAAAGGAATTTTTTAGTAAAACGTAAAAAAATTTAAGAGAACACATTCAAATTCAAAGTATTGTCGCTTCAAATTAATGCCTAATACACAAATTATGGATAACATAATACACGAATTATGATGAGAGCAGCACCACATCAACTATGCAGAATATTTCAAACGGTTAGGTATTCTGATGAGAGCACCAACTCAATCATGCAGAATATTTCAACAAACAAAACAAAAGGAATCGACATTAAAACTATGTGACTGATTATATATATGCAACCTTAAATAAAATACTAGTTAGTTAAATTACTGATTAGATAGGTTATAACTGCACATCAAAAAGATAAAATAGCTAAATTATAATATATTGGGAGTGGGTATAGATTCGAATAGCAACCGTTTAACTACAGAGAACTTTAGGTAATACATTAAGAGATACTATCTGAAAATCTTGGCTGTATAGGTCGATACGTATTTGTATCAATAGCTACTGAAACAAAATTTTAATGCATCAACTTTTCTTTGTGTTGATCTATATCAGACTGTCAAGGACCCGACAGGCTACTAACACTGATAATATTCCTACTTAGCATCACAGTGCTGTGAGCAAATAATAAACACTTGGTAGAAAGTGGAATACGTAATCAAAAATTTAGTTTCAAATCGATTATTATCATTTGTGTTATTAATTTCGTGGTTGTAAACACTTAAAAACTTAGTGGTGAGAGTGCAAGATTAACTTGTCACCGGATGACACAAAAGGTTAAGTCTTGTACACAATTATACAAATGCGCAAGAAACAAAACAAAAAAGATCACACTTTATAATTTATATGTTTATTTAGTACACAATCGCCTTTGCACTACCATGCAATATATGTTTAGCACACAATCAATCACTCGTCCAATATCATGCATTACACACAATCACTCATGCAATATCATGCATATAAATTTAGCAACGAGTTTATAATCAAAACTGTTTGATTATTTCGAGACGTCAGGTGGTTTGTTTCTTGGTGACGCTGAAAAGATTCAATGGTTAAATGAAAGTAATTGTCTATTTGTTTCCAAGTTGGGCTCTTCGTATCCATGGGAAAGAGAAAAGGATTTTATTAGTCTTTTGGATTTTAGAGATAAAAGTATATTGTGCTCCAGGACCTCTAGTTCGATGCAACGTATTACAAGTAAATATAGCCAATGTGGTGTTGTTGATGCAATTCCAATGGACCAAAGTTATTCTATTTGTGTGGTCGATGAGTATGAAAATTTGGGTTTTGTAGATTTGAGAAGTACCGGTGAAAGCATTAGATGGAATTCGAAAAATCAAAGAGAAGTTAAATATAAATATCCTAAGTTAACATTCCATGGAGGGAAGCTTTTTTGTTCCATGAATGATAAGATATCTGTGTATTCTGGTGGTCTTGATGAATGGGTTTTATCATCTAGTCTGGAAAGAAGTCCAGGTGGTTTAATTCGGGACTTCTCAATTGGTGGTGATCGGCTTTTTGCTCTTCACAGTGAGGAGAATGTGTTTGACGTGTGGGAGACTCCATCTGCCTCAATTATTTGATAAATAGCAGTTTGCGGTAACAAGAAACAGCAGTATGAATTATGTCACATTTTTTTTTTAAATCATGTAGAATGAAAGGATGCCAACTTCGATACATTAGTCCTATCTAGATAACCATCGTTCTCCAGATTGCAATTTAGCTCACGTATGCAATTTTCATTTTCCTTTTTCCTTTTCCTTTCCTTTCTTGTAACGTTCAACTTGATAAAGACAATTTCACAATTCCAGGTTCTTTCAATGGAAATTTCCTGACAAAAAGAAATAGGATCCAACTTAAGCCTTTATATACATGTCCTAACTGGTGTTCACACGAATCCTACCACCAACATGTTTAATGATTTTGTTTCTGTTTTGGGACTCTAAGTTATCATGATATTGCATGAGTGATTTCTTAACCACATGCCTGATGGGTACCAGCTCAAGTGGATATCTACTTCCTAGGCCTGCTAACTCTTCCTTGTTGAAGTCGTCCGTCTTCAATCAGCACGGCAATTCAATCGAAAGTGCACAATACATTGGCGAGGCCGAGCTCCACTAACACAGTTGCCATGTTCATACCAGGGCAAATCCTTCGACCTCCCCGAAAGGCGTGTATTCAAAATTCTGACTTCCAGCGAAGTCAATGGAGCTATCCTTAAACCTCTCTGGAAAGAATTCTTCTGGATTTTGCCAATACTCTGGATTTCTTCCCATTGCCCATGTATTTATTAGGACCCATGTCTTGGGGTATATGTCGTAACCACCAATTTTACCATGTTTCGTGGTTTCTCTTAAAAATAATGAAGCTATTGGATGCAACCTTAGAGTTTCCTTAACAACCATTTTCAAGTATTGGAGATTATCAAGGTCTGATTCTTCTACCTTTCCTTTCGGTCCGACATGAATTCTAATCTCTTCTTGAACTTTCTTCATTTCTTTGGGATTTTTAACCAGTTCTGTCATTGCCCAATTCATTATTACAGCTGTTGAGTCCACTCCCCCAAGATATACATTCTGATAATTTTTAAACAAAATATCATAAAAATGTAATTTAATTCATAAGGTTGAGCTAAAAATCTAGAAACCAAGAATGAAAAAAACAAACATACAAACACTCTTGTACCTGATTAATTAGAGAGAAAAAAGAAATTACCACGACAATTGCTTTGATATGGTCGTCAGTGAGACGAATTGTACTCGTTTGAGCCTTCTTTAGTTTAAGCAAAACGTCTATGATATCTTCGTGCTGCAGTTTCACTCGCTCCGAGTTGTCATGCTCGTCAATGATTTGTTGTAAGAAATTGTCCAAATCATGAAAAGTTTTTTCTATTTTACCATGGAATCCAGTGATCCTATCAATAATCCAACTTATCTTTGGAAAGAAGTCGGATGCAGACAAACTAGTCACAGCAGAGACTTCACGAAGAAGTTCTGCAAGTCTTCCATTATCAAATCTATTCCTAGGTTGACCGAGTGTGCTAGAAAAAACAACTCTACAGATTATGTTATCTGTAAAGGTTGTTAACATTTCGAAAACGTTAACAGAAGTAGTGTTTGAAGAAGATGATGATATGGAATTAATCAAAACATCAACTTCCTCAGCCCTGACTGCCTTGAATGACTGCACCCTTTTCGCACTCAAAAGTTCAAGGACGCACACTTTTCGAATTTCTCTCCAATACTCTCCATAAGGTGCAAAAACCATATCTACATAATTATATGAAAGGCGTTTTCGCCTAGCAAGTCGAAGTCTATTACAAAACTCAACATCTTGTGTTTTCAAGACTTGTTCCGAAGCTTCAACCGATGAGATTACGACTGTTGGTACACGACCATATTGGAGATACATGACTGGACCATATATTTTAGATAGTGCTGCCATTGCTTCATAAGGCTTTTTTATAAGTTGATGTAAATTACCAATGATTGGAAGTTTCGGAGGACCAGGTGGAAAGTTGGGTTTGGTTTGCCGACCACTGTTTCTGGTTTTGATTGTAATGAGAAAATATAGAGGAATAAGAATAAGAGGGAAGAGTGGGAGGAAATCGTAAGAAAAAATTTCCATGCTAGTAGCTTAAATGAAATGAGACTATTATTTCCTTTGCTGTAAAATGCTGGTGTATTAAGAAGAAACTAAGATGAACAAGGATAATGGTGCTACTAAGCCAGGAATTCATTTCATTTATATAGATAATTTCTGAAGATTCTGCTAAAAACCAAGTCTACAAACCAATCCAAACTGCATATTATTAAAACTTCAATAATTAATGGGGACATTTTTTTTCGATTTTTTTTTATCTTTATTCTGTTTTTTAATTATTTCGTTGACTAGCTTGTAGCGTAAGTAATTAACGTCACCAAGCTGCCCTTTGAAAAACAAAAATGTGGGTTTGCCGATGTTGCCCGCCTATGTATCATAATCTGGGGTTGGCCCCCCTAAAATCTGGAATTGCCCGATTGATTGCCATTTTTCCATCATTGAAGTTTTAACTGGTCTAAGCATATGCAAAATGAATTAATAAGACACGGCCCCGCTTTTAGATGTGTAAGTAATCCATTGACAATCAATTTGCTAAAGTCTAACGCCTTCATGTGCGGCAGAGCGAGACAGCATACAGAAATAAATAAATAAATAACATAATAGAAATACAAGGGATCATTAGGATCATTAGTGGCCAGAGGAAAATATAAAAAGAGAGCCGAAAAGTAAAACCCCAATACCACCGAAACAGCACAAAAAATATTACCTAAGAAACCAATAATTACATTAGTAAACAGTAGGTGTTCCATCCCGTGATAATTGGGCGATCGAGCCAAAGGAGGAGGATTTTTATATGGCCATTTTCTTTATAAAATATAAGTAATCAATTGACATAAAAAGATTGATTTCTTTTAGGTAGGCACTTCTTTTGGTGTGCATTTGAAAATGAAAAATGACCTCTCTTTTAGTTCAATTATTATAACTCCTTATTATCATATCTTTTAGGATAATTGGAAGTAAACTTTAATATAACATACTCCCTCCCATCCCATTGTTAGTTGACATATTTGTTTTTAGATTTTTTCTCATTAATAGTTAATTTTATATCATTTGATACTCATGTTTATATTCGTTACGTAGGTGTTTTAAAATGCTTTTCGATGATATAAAATTTAAGAATGTCCGTTGTATAGTTTGAGAGATAAATCATTTCTAAATAATACTACTAGGTCAACTAATAGTGGGACGGCGGTAGTATCTAAAAATTCATGCCTTGGAATTTTACAAATTTATCTCGTTGGAAAGGTTATAAAAAAATCTACGCAACGAGTACAAACAACAATATCAAATTTAAAGTTTTTACGAAAATTTTGGAGGTATTAATCATTTTAGGCACAATTTTAGAAAATTAAATGTATATCTATTATGCAAACCACCACAAAGGATACAAAATATTTTATGTAGCCATATTTTGGTTTATGCATCGACTAATTTTCCGTTGCAACTAATAAAACGATGTACTCACTCCGTTTCAAGAAAAGTGATACTTTCACTTTAGGAAAAATTCTCGAAAATTGAATGCATAATCATTATGCAAACCACCCCAAAGGATGCATAACACATCATGCAACCATATTTTGGTTTATGGATCGACTAATTTTTCTGCTTTCGAAAAGTGATGTTATCACTTCGTTTCACTTTTTCCAAAAGCGAAAGTATGACTTTTTATGAAACAGAGCGAAGGTATCACTTTTTTAAAACAAAGCGAAAATATCACTTTTTCAAACATGGTGAAAGTAGTGAGAGAAAACCACATCTTCATATTCTTCTTCTTGGCCGACCCTCCCACCGTGGCAACTGATTTGTACTAGTAGTAAAGGTGTTTCATATGGTAAAAGCCACTTTAATTAATTGTTCCAGTAGTAAATCATTGGGTGATGATACTAAATTATCAGTGACCTGAATTCAAAAATCGTGAACACCAATTTCTTTACCAATAAGAAAATCTAAAAAAGTAAAATAAATTCAACACCTATTATCTGTTAGGATTAAAGAAAATAAAAATAAAAAGCCTGAATTCCCTTGAAGCATGGCCACGAGCAGGCCTTTGCCTAAGTAAGGATATATTGTATACAGAAATTCTACTCTATATCTCCATGCCCATTTTCGAGATAAAGATATACTATTTTTTATACTTAGCCAACTTGGGGGTATACCAAGACTATTTGGAGTACCCAAATTTTGTTCCCAATCATAATAGTGAGCTAGGGGTGTCTAATGTGTATGAAGTTACTTAATTACCCTTTTCCTAATAATAACCTAAACTATTCCTTTTGATCTAAACCTTACTCTTTTCCTCCTTCTTCATCAATTTAGTGATCAATTCTTTTTCCTTCTCAATGTTTCATTGTTTTAGTATTAAAAAGAAATTGTCGATTAATATTTTTTATTGTTGATTAATTCTTTCAAACTCTATCTAGTACTTTGTTTTGTTGTTTGAATGACATATTAAGTAGAGGAAAAAAATCGAATTTGTTGAATTGTAGTTACACAATCGTCATAGTATCTCTTTGCCGAGCATGACTACTTTTCATATTTATGTTTAGTTGTCAAGGTTGTAGGATGAATAGCGTGTGAATTTTCAAAGAGTTTTATTTTCTCGAAAAGTAACATTTCTGATGGTCGTCATGGTCTTCATCCCTAAACCTTGACGGCTAGTGATGTAGTATGAATAGTCATTAGATTTGGAAAAGATAAACCTTGACGATTAATAATTCCCAAAAACAAGTTTTCCTGTAACAAATTTTGTTGTTGGTCATCATGGTTTTGTAAAAATGAGATCACGATTAATATACAATCACGGTTTGTTTCATTTCGAACAAGATGACTTTAAATGCTAAAAACTATTTTGGTCTAAAAGATGCTTAGTTTTTTTCGGCGTGCGAAGCTAAGTTTGGTCGGCATGCCGTCAGATTATTCATGACTAGCTCTTAAGGCACTTAGTCGGTCGGCGTGATGCCGAGCGTTATTCATGACCTGGAGATCACTTAGTCGACTTTCTTTTTTTAGTCGAGCATGTCGATTTTTCATACTCCAAAGTGTTGATTTTTTTCAAATTTGGAAAATGAAACCATTAAACTATTGTGCGGTTCCTTTATTAGAAGTGTTTGACTAGTCTTTTTTTTTTCCGTTATAAAAACGTCTCAAAAAATAAAAATTTTATTTCTCAAAAATCTTGTGAAATTCATAATTTCAGTCTAACCAAAACAAAATTTTATAACTTTTAGTTCAACTAATTAATCTAACAAGATTAATTTAACCGAATGAACAGTTGATTAGTGTTAATTAATGGGCAGTTTAGCCATTTTCAAAAAATATGACTAAGGGGGATTTGGATTTAACTTCCAATTAATGACTCTATTTTGTCTTATTAGGTATCTTTCAATTAGTCTGGGTATACTCCCAATAACGCCAGTTTTTTAATGGCTTTCTTTATTATATTTCCAATATCGAGTTGGAGAAGCTTAACCAGACTGTACTTTTGAGATAGGTTACGAAGTGAACGATGACGGTGTGGGCCAAGTTGACGGTAGTTCACAACGATATGTATAGCCTAGGAGGACTAGGAGGAAAGGATGGTTTTTGTTTTTTGTTTTGTTTTCCCCCTTTTTCTCTTTCTTTGCATGAAACATCTCCTTTCGGTAGGTTGGAGGATAAACAAGACAAAAGGGATGTGCAGGGATTTGAGTGGGCAGTAGCTGAAAACAGAATTCAGGGTTCTCTCTTTCGGGTTATTCGATTAGATAGTTGGATTACCCATTTCCTAACACTTAATCTTTAAAAATGCTTAATCGGGTAACTTCGAATATGAAACAAAAAAAATATTTAATTAGGCTCGTGCGGATGGAATTAGGATAAACAAGACCATGGTTCTGCTCCTAGTTAGCAATTCAGGGTACATGAAATTTTCTGGAGGAAAAACGTACAATATTTTTCATTTCGATAGAATGTAAAATTAGGTCCACTATTTGTTGGGTCAATAATCATAATAAGAAAAATCAAATAAGCAAAAGTTATTGATACTTAGCTCCTTTATAATGGAAGTGATCGATTGGACAAACGACGAGCTCCCAGATCTCGCAGCAGCAACAAGGAAAAGCTTTGGAAAACAGAGTGAGTCACGTGTTCATGGATAAAGCGGGTTGCAGAATTTACAATATTCTGGGCAAAGTTTGTTTGGAAATGGGGAAGCTTATCTTTTACGTTTTTTAAATAAATGGTTTAATAATTTTAGTATAAGTCCAGCTGTAGTAAAGTTCAACTCCTTTAGTTGCTTCGAGTCTGTGGTTTTAGTTACTATGTCATTTAGTTGTGTCATGTTTGTGTCTGTTTTAGTTACTACGCCTGTAAACATGTCCGGGATTATGTGTACCAAGAGTTACTATGAAATGCTAGCTCTAGGTGCTGAGAGGGTATGAAAATTAGTGGACAACATTTCACTCTGCACTAATTAAGAGAAGTTTTGAGCAGGTTTAAGATCCTTTCGACTGCTCAAAAATTTAGGGAGGAAACGTCTCAACATCAGCTTGCTTCAACAACATCCTATACATATGCCATCTTGAGCTTCAGGTATCAAGTTATCCCTCTCTCCATGCCGACTATCTCCATCTCCGGCGGGTACTTAGTTTACCGACTAGGGATGATGACTGCGAGGAAATTGGGATTATTTATCTCCATGGTCTTTGCGTTTTCCAACTAGGGATGACAAAATCTCTGAATCGTTGCCAAAAAATTGGGCTACTCTTATGGGTAGTCTGTCAAGAAGCGCTAATAGTCTTAGCCTTCGCCTACTACCTGGCAGTTTCATACCACCAACAAGCTAAAGAAATCCATAATCAAGTTGTCCAACATATTTCTATGTAAGTTATGTAAGCTAAGTGTGGAAAAACCGAAAAAAACCTCTGAACTAAAAGCGGATATCGCCCTACACCGTCTTTACCTCTTAGACTCTTAGGAGATAAACTCTATGATATTCCATATACGTAAGTTCGGTTTCTTAATAAATAAATTCCAACATTTAAAAAAAAATATATATATATACTATGTTTGTGGTGACTAATTTAATATTATTTGATTAAGTGAGTGGGAGTATATTTAATTGATTGAGATTAATTAGATTAGGTTAGTGGGAACTAACTTGTCGCATTATTTGACTTTGCAGAAAGAACGTTTGGCAGCCGTGGGGAGCATCAATCTCATTCTAATTGTAAAATGAGGTGGAAAGACAGTGCCTCGCGTCACCGTGAACTATATTATTATATCCTTGTAGAAAAACTGAGAATGAAAAAAATTTCTTTTTTTGACTCCACCCGATATCTATCATTTACCGGCCAAATGGGTGTTAAATGATGCCTATGCGTACATGTACCGTACGAATATCGATTCTGGCATCCTGCTACTTCTTTTTTCGCCTTCCAATCGACCCTATAATTATGACATCCCCAAATTCTCAAAATAGGATCTGACAGTAGCTTGAAGTTGTTTTTTTTTTTTTTTGGGAAATTAAAAAAATATTTGATGAGAAGAGAAATAGTATTGGAAAGGAGAATTTACACCGTCTACCAATGGTAGACTAGAAAGAACAACATAAACTTAAAGGAAATTAAAAGAAAACAGATTCCCAGTTGTGCACTGAATAGACGAAGTTAATATGCGCTCTCTTCTCATGGGCAGTTGCCCAAGACTTTGGATAGTCGAGTTTGGGGCGGAAATAGTCGTGCTCAATATACGGTTAAGGATGGTATTAGGAGCGATGAAGATCAAGGTGAGCCAAATTTTCCAATCGATGTTGTTTGGAGCCGGGAGTATCCTTACAAAATCAACTTTTTTCTTTGGCTTATTTCTCATGATAGGATAATGACGGCAGATAAGCTTTTAAGAAGAGGTATGGATGTTTCTATTTTACGTTGTTTTTGTGATGAAGACGATGAAACTAGTTCGCATTTATTCTATGATTGTCGGAGAGCTCGAAGAATTTGGGATTACTTTGTTGAAGGATGTCGTTTTGATTGGACATACAATTCAAATGTCACCACAAATGTGAAGTCCTGGAAGTCTAATTGGGGTGACAAAAGACTTAGTCGAATTTGGAATAACATTCGTGTTGCAATATGGTGGTGCATATGGAGAGAGCGGAATGCAAGAGTCTTTGAAAACAAAAAGAAAAATTTGGTAAGCCTCATTAGAAACGTTAAACTACAAGCGTTCTTTTGGGCGGAGTCGAGCCCGAGGATGTTAGGTCTAACGGCGAATATGGTGATTGCATTATGGGACTCTTTATTACGGCCTTTGTAAACTTGTACTTTGTTGTTGTTTTGGGTTTGTTGAAGTGCCCTTCTCTTTACTTTTCCCATTTGTATTCATTGGGTTGAGGTACCCTTTAAGTACCTCTCTTTTCAATGAATTTTCTCTTGACCGATCAAACAAAAATGGGCAGTTTCAAATGAGTAACTAACGTTTTGCATCATCAACTAGTTCACCTGTCAGCCTTAAAACTATACTTATCTTCAAAAGTTCAGCAGTTCCGCTCTCTTCAGAGAACCAAAATTATCGCCGGAGGTATTAAATCCCATACTACTTTTGTAGAAGGTGACAGTGTATTACACGGCCAAGCATGAGCCAAAGACAAAATTGTTTCTGGAAAGCACCAAGCCCACGTTTTTGCAGGTTTCATAGCCATCCAAAGATTGTATGCAACCTCACAATGGAGAAGGATATGGTCTTGTGACTCTGAACTTTCACCATAAAGAATGAAAGAACTATATATATCGATACCCTTGTACTGCAACATATCTAGGGAGTTCAGTTTACCATGCACAACACACCAGAGCAAAAAATTAACTTTAGGAGGGACTTCATTCTTCCAAACGAACCTGTAAGGGAAATCAGAAACACCATTATCGCTCGTCAGTGAATCATATAAATTTTTTACTGTGAATAGCCCGTTAGAAGATAAAGCCCATTGCCTGGTATCTGGCAGAGTATCCCTTGCAGGTGGATCTGACCCTATGATTAACATAAGTTCCACATATTGATCAGCTTATGCATCTGTCAGTGGTCTTTTAAACACAAAACTCCAAGAGACATCAAAGTTAATGTGATCTTAAATTGAACCAAATTGCTGCCTATCCACTTTGTAAATGACATTCAAACCAATTGCAAGACAAGCGTTACCAGCCCACTTGTCATGCCGTATGATATTAGATTACCAGAATAAACTGAAAGAGAAGAATTGGCCGTGACAAGAGATCCAGTTTCCGCAATATTTCTCCAACAGGAAATATCGAAAGGCGTGCTAACAGTACCAGATACCCAATTTGAATATAACAACTGCCATATTTCTCTACCATCAGCTTGTACCAAAGGTGAGATTTCTCTATTCCAATACGCCAACACCATTTTGCGAGAAGAACTTGGTTCATAACTTTCAGATTCATAATGCCTAGGCCAACTTTTTCTTTACTAGCACAAATAAAAGAGGCGATTGATCAAGTGTGAACAACTACTGCCACTACTTGAATAATCCCATAAAAAGTTTCGAATTTTATTCCCCAAAATCTTGATGATTGCAATTGGAGCTTTAAATAACAAGAAATAGTACATATGCAGAGATGAAAGAATGCATTTGAGAAGTACAAGTTTGCCACCTCTAGATAGTGATATTTGATTCCATATGGACAGACGAGCATCAAATTTCTTTATTATTGGAACCCAAATAGCTTTAGAAGAACTCTTGGCACCCAATGGCGTACTTAGATACATAAATGGCAGAGAATCTGTTGCATATCCCAGCTCAGCATCCCAACCATTAAGTTGAGGGACATCACCTATTGCAATCAACCTCGTTAACTTTTAATCCTGCAACGTATTCAAAATAATGAAGAATGGAAAAAAGATTTTTCATCTCATCTTGTTTACTATCAACAAAGAATATAATGTCATCTTCATAATGCAAATGATTCACTACAGTTCCATTGTCCACCATTGAGAAGCCATTGAAGAGTTTAGCATTTGCAGATCTATCTATATATCTAGATAAACCCTCTATGCCTATATTAAAAAGCAAAGGCGACAAAGGGCATCCTTGCCTTACTCCCCTGGAACTGCTGAAGAATCCAAAAGCAGAGCCATTTATAAGAACAGAGAAATTGGTTGTATAGTAGCAGAATCTAACCCAATTACACCACATCCTATTGAATCCCATTTTCTGCATCATGAACTTTTGCATATAATGCCAGGTTTATTCGATTTAATCCTTAAGTCCACTAAATCATTAGCAATTAAGATGCCATCAACAATTTGTCTTCCCTCTATATATGCACACTGAACTGGAGATATGAGTTTGTCCATGACTAACTTTAATCTAGAAGCTAGAACTTTGGCTAAAATCTTGTACACGCTAGTAAGAATACAAATAGGTCTGCAATCCTTGATTGTCTCAACATGATCTTTCTTAGGCACAAGAGTTATAAAAGTAGTGTTTTGCTTAGTATCAATGTGACTGCTGTCACAAAACTCCCTCACAGTACCCATGACGTCCTCTTTGATAAAGCTCCAACATTTTTGAACGAACATGATGGGAAAACCATCAGGTCCAGGTGCTTTGTCTTGTCCCAAATCTTTTATAAAATCTTTTAAAAAATTTATAGATGAAATGATTGAGTACATAAATTATGGACTAACCAAAACTCACCGAAGTAACAACCCCAAAATATACAACGCTAAACTTAAGAACTTCCCACAGAACCAACACAAACCGCCTCCAAAAAGCAAAGTAGACAAAAAAAACGTAAAAAAACCTAACAAACCCATGTAAACTTCAAACAACAATCTCATGGTGGTTGGAACAAAACTTCCTTCCAACTAATAGCAAATTGTTCCATCGAAATGCCTCGAAACACACCCCTGTTATGTAGCCGTAGGCCACAGTGAGCTTAACAAAGTCGACGATATTGTCTTCATCCTTACTAGTATTATGAAAACCTCTCATGTTTCTCTCATCCCAAAGATACCATAAAATCGCAGCAGGAAGAACTTTTAAAACCATTGATTTCCTTGCATTAGCACGAAGAGGCCAAGAACCGATAAGAGTTAACAAGTTCGGTGGAGTTACCCATTTCAAGTGACCACTCCTTAAGAAAAAAACACCAAACTGCCCACGCTAACTTGCAATGAATGAAAAGATGATTAGAGGACTCCTATCTTGTACACAGATAACAATGATTTACCCACTCTTCATGTCGTCCTCTTCTACACATTAGGTCTTGCATGTAGAAATTTTTTCTTAACCTGCAGCCCACATAAAAAAACTTGCTTTTGTTTGCTAGTTACACGACCAAATCCTCTTTTAGGAATAAATCTTGGAGGATTGGGAGTTAATTTGTGGAGCCAATTGTAACACGACTTTACTGAAAATATTTTATTAGCCTTTTCACCCGACCAAATTATCTTATCTGAAATCATTGTAATGCTATTAGATTGAAAGTTGTCAAGTAAAAGGAGTAAAGAAGTTAATTCTGTAATGACCCCATCGTAAACTCTTCTAGAAATATCTAAATTCGACTAACCATGCCATTTTCAAAAACTCTAACCTCTCGCAACCACTTTGCGCTTTCGATCCGTAAATTGCATAAGTTGCCGGAAATCGAACTCTCAAAGGAATATTGGAGATCCATCTCGTCACTCCAAAACTAGCGTGGTTTCCATCACCTACCCGCATCATGCAATTGGACTTAAAGTCCTCATCAAACTTGCAAACTCCTTTCCAAATACTACATCCATAAGATGATTTTGGCGTCTTTGTAGACCACCCAAGAGGATCTTCACCATACTTCTCTCGCCACAATTGTCCTCCAAAGAGCTGTTTTTTTCACATCCGAAACGCCACAACCACTTCTTGATAAGTGCAGATTCATCTTTTAAGATTCTTTACCCCTGGACCTCCTTTATCTTTATCACATGTAACCACTTCCCATTTAACTAAATGAGTTTTATGATTTCCTCCTTGTCATTCCATATAAAATTCCTAAAAGTTGTTCTAGTTTCTCAATTACAGAGTCTTTCAAGGCTTCTATATATGATTATCCGTGCCTATTTCGATGGTTTAATTATCAGGCATTTGATTAACTATTCTAGTTAAATTTCTAGCTATCCAACATCATTATTCGCTATCACTGATTTTCTGCCATATCTTCATGAGTCTCAACATCTCCACTCAGTAAAGTAGGTGAGTAGAACATTCTCTAATGAAGCCGCAGCATTCGAACACTTCCTCCGAACACGATATCCAGAGTTTATACACGCAACATGCAGTAATTGGTTATTCATTAGAATCTGAAGTGCATATAATTGTACTTGGCTCAGACATCGGCAGAAGAAATTAAATCATGTAAGAAAGAACTTGGAGATATAGTTGTTGGTCTCAGCCGATCAAATTTTTTTAAAAAAAAAAAAAAAAAGTTGTTGGTCGGCTAAAAGAAGAAAAAATAACACTTCATTTATCTGTTTGTTCCAAACAACTTTGTTTATGTTAAGTGTTCCAAACAAATAGAAAAAACACAGAGATTAAAAGAAGAAAAAATAACACTTCATTTATCTGCCCCATGAGAAACACTGTGGTGACTGAATGACTGAGTGCCCTCCTAATGATATGGTTATTATTCAAGGAGTAGAAATAAGAGAAGAAGACATGTATAGAGAGGAACGAACAGAGAAGAGGGTAGAAAGAAAGATACAGAAAAAGAAGAAGATATATTTGGATAAACACTAATGAGATATCCTCACTAGTTTCCACTTCTTAATATTTATACTTAAAGAGTTCCAAAGGTATCGACTCTTACAACCATGAACACATAAATAAACTGACTAATCGAAACATAAAACTGACTGAAACCACATACATAATAACCGACTTACACACTTATCTCCAATAACGACTCGATCACATTATGCACATATCATTCCTTCACTTTAAACAACCTTGTCCTCAAGGTGGAATTCGGATAACGATGAATGAACTTGCTGTAATTCATCCAAGTTGCATCGCAGGTTCTGTTCCCTTCCTTTGTATTAGAAGTTTGCGGTATTCGTGAGGGCCATACCGAGTAATCTTTTCTTCTAAAACTCTTCTGGACATGGTTGAATGACTTGATCATTATCAACAGATGGAAGAGTATCTTGAGCTTGACTAAGGGAACCCAAATCTTGCTTAAGGTAGGAAACATGAAAAACTGGATGAATTTTCGAAGTGGAGGGTAAATCCAAACGATACGCCACTGTCCCAACCCGCTCTAGAATCTGATAAGGTCCATAGAAACGTGGACCAAGTTTGATAGCTCGTCGTAATGCAAGAGAAGTCTTTCTATATGGCTGCGGTCTTAGATAAACCCGATCCAACTGAAAATTCTTTATCAATACGCTTCAAATACGTATTCTTTTTCATCCGAGATTGAGCTTGCACCAAGTTATCCTTCAAAAGAGTGAGAACATGTTGTCCGTCTTTCAAGTGATCATCAATGACTTGTACTTTAGTTAGCCCAGGGAACATATGACAAAGAAAGTAGGGGTTTACATCCATATACAATTTCATATGGAGACATCTTGGTAGAAGAATGGACGCTAGTGTTGTACCAAAATTCAGCCATAGAAATCCGGTCAAATTTCAACGCTTGGGGTGATCACCAGCAAAGCAACGAAGATAATTCTCTAGAGTGCGGTTGACAACCTCGGACCGCCCATCTGTTTGCGGATGATAGCTAGAACTCATACATAACTGTGTACCCCGAATGAAAAATCTCACGCCAAAAGTGGCTGGTAAAAGTGGCATCTCGATCACTTACAATGGACTTGGGTACACCATGGAGCTTAACGATATTATCAAAGAATACTTTAGCAATAACAAAAAGCCGTATAAGGATGAGAAAGAGATAAAAATATGCATACTTCGACAACCGATGCACAACAACCAAGATGACAGAATTACCTCGAGAAATAGGAGTCCCTCGATGAAATCCATAGATATATCAGTCCATATCGATCCGGAATAGGAAGAGGTTGCAAGAGACCCCCTTGTTTTGTGGTATCACTCTTGTATATTTGACAAACTTCACAATTACGGATATACTCATGAACCGTAGTTCGCATCCCCTTCCAATGAAAAGAATTCCGAACACGAGCAAGTGTTTTATGATATCCAGAATGACCCGATGTTGGAAAAGAATGCATTGCGGCTAAAACTTGAGGAATTAGTACAGAAGTAGGACTTAGAAGAACTTTCCCTTTGTAGAACCATACACCATCTCGAATTGATAATTAATGGACCCCTCTTTGGAAGACGCAACCATTGTTTTGATTGTACCATAAAACTCATTATCTTGAACTTCTTGTTGAATGTCTGACCACCAGCCAAAATTAGCCAACGATACGGCAGAGCATTGAAATTCTGCTTGCGAGAAAGAGCATCCGCTACCCGATTCGCTGCACCCTTCTTTTATTCAACCGTGTAATCAAATCCAAGTATTTTGGGTAACCACCGTTGCTGATTTGGTGTAGTAATTGTTGCTCCAAAAGATACTTAAGGCTGCGTTGATCGGTTCGAACAACAAATGGTCGTCCCAATAAATATGGACGCCACAGTTGAATTGATTTAACCAATGCCAACATTTCCTTTTCATATGTGGATAGAGAAAGTTCTCGACCCTTTAGTGCCTTACTAAAATATGAAATTGGGCGCTGATCTTGCATGAGAACAAAGACCGATTCCCACTCCACATGCATCACATTCAATAACAAAATGTTTAGAAAAATTTGGGAGACTAAGAACTGGAGGTTGAGTAAGTACCTCCTTTAAATGATTGAAAGCCTCTGTTGCCATTGAATTCCAACTGAAAGAATTTTTCTTCAATAGAACAAGAAGTGGGGCCGCAACAATACCATATCCACGAATAAATTTACGGTAGTAACCAAGAAGACCGAGAAAACCGCGTAAAGCTTTGATGTTCTTAGGAATAGGCCAGTCGATAATACTCTTGATTTTATTGGGATCAACAAAAGCAACACCTTGTTGCGAGATTATGTGGCCCAAATAAGTGACCTGCAATGCTCCAAAATCACATTTTGACATCTTCGCCTTCAACTGATGTTGTAGTAAAATAGAGAGTACTATACGAAGGTGTTGTAAATGATCATCCCAGTTGACACTATAAACAAGAATATCATCAAAGAATACTAGCACGAATTTACGGAGATATGGTCGAAAGATCTCATTCATTAGCGACTGAAAAGTTGATGGAGAATTAGATAAACCAAACGGCATTACCAAAAATTCATAGTGTCCTTCATGAGTACGAAATGCTTTGTCTTGGGAATGTCGGAGCCAAAAACACGAATTTGATGATATCCAGATCGCAGTCTAACTTTGTGAAATAAACGGCTCCATAAAGCTCATCAAGCAATTCATCTACCACCGGAATTGGAAATTTATCCTTCACCGTAATAGCATTGAGGGACCTGTAATCAACACACATTCTCCAACTACCATCTCTGCTTTGCGAACTAGCAATACCGGCGAAGAGTATGGACTGGTACTAGTTCGAATAATGCCTGAACTCAACATTTCATTAATTAATTTTTCAATTTCATTCTTCTGAAAATGAGGGTACCTGTAAGGGCGCACATTGACTGGTCCATGTGAGTCTAACAATGGAATTTTGTGGTCATGAGAACGGCTAGGTGGTAGTCCAAGCGCTTCTGAAAACACACCGGTGAATTCATCCAATATTACTTTAATCTCCGGTTGAACGTCATCCATAACTTGTACCTCTTGTAACAAAATCAAATGCAACATCAGCCCCTTTCCAGATTGCGAAAATTCTTTAGTAAATTCTGGTCGCTTCCAACACATCTACAGTAATCAGACTCACTGGCCTTTAAATGATGTTTCATTCCGTTAAGTTTGAAAGACATAACCATGGCCGTAAAATCCCAAGTAATAGGTCCAAGAGTACGTAGCCATTGTGCTCCCAAGATTATATCGACAACCTCCCAATGGAAGAACAAAGAAATCGGCAACAACAGGTACTTGCTGTAGACTTATCTTCACATTAAGGCATCTTCCTTCACTTTCTAAATAAGTGCCATTAGCCACCATCACTTTAAATTTACCACCAGCACTAATAGGAATATTCAAACGAGTAACAACTCGTGGATCCACAAAATTGTGGGTGCTCCCGGAATCAATTAGAACAGAAACTTGTTTATTACATAAACTACCAACTAGTCTCATTGTTTGGGGAGTATTCGTACCAACAATCGCATGTAAAGAAATTTCAGGAGATTGCTCACCATTATTGTCTTCTACAGAACGTCACTTTCACTTGCATCGCAACCGATTCTGGAAAACATCCCTCTAAAAGAAAGATTCGTGGATTTTTACATGTATGTCCGAACGAATATTTTTCATCACAAAGTGGTAACAAAGACCTTTTCCCTTCTTTCCTTCATTTCGTTTGGTGAGATTCTACTGAAATGGTGGTGTAGATTTTGGAGGTGTGGATTTTGGAGGTGGTCCTAATAAACTAGATTGTGTTTTGTTGGGTACTCGAATTAGAAGATAAATGGTTTTGTGGTAGCCACGGACGAGGTGAATGAGGTCGAAATTGTTGGTATGGGGATGGTCGAAATTGCTGATATGGATGTTGGGTGGAGAACGTTGATGGCGGTGTCTTTATGGTGGCACAAAGTTGTTCTTCTTGAAGCCGCGCTAATTCGATAGCAGTAAGAAAATCTTTCGGTTTGAACATCCGCACACCTGGTTGAATATCATTACGAAGACCACTAATGAAGCAACTAACAAGAAATTCTTCGATAAGCCATGAACCAGGTTTGATAGACGTTCAAACTCCTTCGGTATTCTGCAACATTCCAGTTTGGCGCAATTTTGATAATGCTCCTGCTGGATCTTCGAATTCTTTAGGCCCAAAACGTTGTAATAATCCGATTGTTAAATCCTTCCATGAAAACTGTCCACGAGCATTGTTGAACCACCTATAAAATTGCAGCGCTTCCTCTTCCATATTATAAGATGCAATGTTAAGCCACTGACTTTCATCTATCTGATTGCTATAGAAATATTGCTCAGCCTTGTAAATCCAACCATTTGGGTCATCACCGAAGAAAATTTCGAAACTTTATATGCCACGGATTAGTATTAGAAGTTTCTCCGAAAGCGTGCTTCATAAATTTCTGTTAAAATTAGAATTTAGTGATGAATTTGGTGCCACCGGAGTGTTGATGCGAGGGATAAGTGCTCAGACGAAGATAATTTTTGAAGGATTTCCGTCAAATTCTTGTTGGTCTGAAGGATTTCTGTCAAACACTTAGTGGTCGTCTCTGACTGCTTTTCTTGCTCGTCAACTTTATCTTTCAATGCTCTAACGTCACCATCGATAGTTTTTAATCTCGTACCCTCTGCCATTTCTGGCATCTGATACCAATGATATGGTTATTATTCAAGGAGTAGAAATAAGAGAAGAAGACATGTATAGAGAGGAACGAACAGAGAAGAGGGTAGAAAGAAAGATACAGAAAAGAAGAAGATATATTTGGATAAACACTAATGAGATATCCCTCACTAGTTTCCACTTCTTAATATTTATACTTAAAGAGTTCCAAAGGTATCAGACTCTTACAACCATGAACACATAAGTAAACTGACTAACTGAAACATAAAACTGACTGAAACCACATACATAATAACTGACTTACACACTTATCTCCAATAATGACTCGATCACATTATGCACATATCACCTAACTAGCCTCAAATTAAGCATGGTGTAGAAGAAATTGTAAAGCCCAACTAGTTTATAAGTGGGAGACACAGAGATCATATAATCTAAAAAGAAATAATCACTTGTAATAGTTTATGTTATCTGAAAAATTTGTTTATGTTAAGTGTTCTTTCTGATTGTCATCGGAAATTTTAGAGTTTGAGTCGTGCTGTCACACTGATGCGCGCGTGACAACACAAATGAACTCGCATATTAGAACCGTCTGATCTCGATCACAACTACTGATCCGTAAAACAGGGAAATTTTATGATTCTCAATATATTTTATTCTTTAGAAACTTATTAACTTTATATTATTCTGTATCTAACCCTTCAAAAGGACTATTTCTTATTCAGTCTCATTTCGTGTACGCTCCCATGAACAAACCAGAATCAGATTCCTTTGCTCATGAATAATTTGTAATTTTGCTGACAGGCTCACAGCCATAAACACAATGTCGAAACAATATCTTGAACAAGCCGTGCTTGTGGGAATGATCATAATTTCTGAGAAAATGATTTGATTCTGCAGTTTGCCTCTTATAGTATCAAATCTTTAGAGTTAATTCTTAAATATTTGATTATGAAGTTGAACAAACGTTTCATAATTCACTTACTTATTCATAGAGTTTTAAGTGAAATGATCAGAAATATTTACCTGGACTTCTTGATAATCAATCATAATCATGGGATCATCAACATTTAAATAAAAAAAGTTTTGCTGATATACTTGTTGAACTTCCTCCTTGAAGGATAAAAAAAAATCAATGTTTAAGTTACGGCAAGTACCGAAACTAAAATTATCACTGATGTAACACAAATTAAAAACGTTGGCCAAAAGCTGATCTTAAACAGAAAGAAGTCTTTTTCTATGCGATTGATACATGGAGGACTGGATGCAAATTAAATAAAACGTATGGTTTTTTAAGAAATAAAATATACATAGAATTTTAGGTTTTCATTAAAATTCGGATCAACATCTGTTGTACAAATCCAACGTCCCATAGATGCGAGTTCATTCTGTCTATTACGCGGCTGCGCGCGTGATAGCACCACTCTTAGAGTTTCAAGCATAACATGCTTTAAACAATTAAGTCAGTCTCTCCACTAGTTTTAAGCAATTAAGTCAGTCTCTCCACTAGTTTTGAGGTTGGCCCAACTGATTAGAGAAAGTGCGCATAATCTTTAAAAAAAAAATTTGTGTGCAGTTCTGTCACTCGCATTCCCAACTTCACTATAAATAGACCTTATTAGTATCAGCTCTTCAACCTTATCAAATACAAACTTAATTTTTCTCTTTAATAGTAGTTAAGAAATTTCCTCCTCTTCTTCATTCTCTTCTTTGGGCAATCATGTCTGGCTGTGGAGAAATCATGTTTTGCAGCATTAGCTGTGGAGGGTAATTTCGTCTTAATTTGATCATTTCATTTTCTTCGTCAGATAAAATTTATTTTTTGTAATGGTGATGAGGATGCTGACGGTGGTTTGGTTCATTATTAAATACAGGTGCGATACGTACCCAGGCTTTGATGAGAGCTCAAACACTCAAAGCTTTATTGTTGGTGTTGCTCCTCGTACATCGTAAGTCTTATCTATACACAAATATGAGCACGAAGGTGGTTTTTAAACTTGGCCAGCTTTGGATCGAGATAGGTCGGTATTATCAACTATAATATTGACTGTGATGCATGCAGGTGTGGATCAGGGATCAAGGCAGAAGGAGATGATGACGATGACACCCCTACTTTCTTTCATGTTTAGGTCCATCAACTGATGGATGCAGAAGACAGTTACGAATATCTAGTTTTTCCATGTTGTTGTAAAAATAAAGTTGGATAGCGTGTGGTTGTTTACAACCATTCCTACTCTTTCATGTTGTTGATTAGTTTCGATTTTCTTTTTCTTGTTATCATTAGAGAAGAAAATTGTGTTACTTATGCTATGTTTTGGCTTTGGGTTTGCGTTGACGGTGGTTTTTAAACAAAGGGTAAATTCGTAAAACCCCAAATAACCTAATGTCACCAGTGACATATTCAGTGACACATTTATTAGAACATTTAATGCATATAGTCAGTAATTAATAGGGGGTATTTTTTCAAATTAGGGTTACAACGAACAAAACACTAATTCCCCTTCGTGCCAATGGAAAATCATGCCAGCCACACCTAGCCCAAGCTAGCCGCACCTCTGTGCCAATGGAAAATCATGACAGCCACACCAAACGCGCCAAAGCATGCCAACCATGCTAGCCGCACCTCCGTGCCAATGGCAAATCATGCCAGCCACACCTAGCCAAAGCTAGCCGCACCTCTGTGCCAATGGCAAATCATGCCAGCCACACCAAACGCGCCAAAGCATGCCAATCATGCTAGCCGCACCTCCGTGCTAATGGCAAATCATGCCGCCCACACCTAGCCCAAGCTAGCCGCACCTCGTGCCAATGGAAAATCATGCCACCACACCAAACGCGCCAAAGCATGCCAACCATGCTAGCCGCACCTCCGTGCCAATGGAAAATCATGCCGCCCACACCTAGCCCAAGCTAGCCGCACCTGCGTGCCAATGGCAAATCATGCCAGCCACACACCAAAACGCCAAAGCATGCCAACCATGCTAGCCGCACCTCCGTGCCAATGGCAAATCATGCCGCCCACACCTAGCCCAAGCTAGTCGCGCCATGCCAAACGCACTCGCCTTGCCCCTAGCTATGCTAGTCACACCAAATGCGCCAAAGCATGCCAGCCATGCTAGCCGCACCTCCGTGCCAGTGGCAAATCATGCCATCCACACCTAGCCCAAACTAGCCGCGCCATGCCAAACACACTCTGCCTTGGCCCTAGAGACGTTGGTCACGCCACGCCAAGCTAAACACCCTTACCCTGGCCCTAGCCGCGCCATGCCAAAGTAGCGCCCGCACCTAGGCTTGCAAACCGTGCAACCTAGACCCAAATGGCCGAGCATGCCATTAGCACATGCCAACACGCTCGCTGGTAGCTTTTCTTACTAAGGCGTGGCCCTAATGGCCGAGCATGCCATTGGCACATGCCAACACGCTCGCTGGTAGCTTTTCTTACCAGGTTGTGGCCCTAATGGCCGAGCATGCCAGTGGCACATGCCAACACGCTCGATGGTAGCTTTTCTCACCAGAGCGTGGCCCTAATGGCCGAGCATGTCATTGGCACACACCAACACGCTCGTTGGTAGATTTTCTTACCATGTCGTGGCCCTAATGGCCGAGCATGCCATTGGCA
Source organism: Papaver armeniacum (assembly GCA_023531295.1). Lineage (NCBI taxonomy): Eukaryota > Viridiplantae > Streptophyta > Magnoliopsida > Ranunculales > Papaveraceae > Papaver > Papaver armeniacum. The sequence continues at coordinate 51,332 of JAJJWW010000188.1, forward strand.
CATGCCAACACGCTCGCTGGTAGCTTTTCTTACCAGGCCATAATCCGAATTGGCCACGCATGCCATTGGAACATGCCAAACACGCACGCTGGTAGCCCAACTTGCAAGCCGTGCAACCTAGGCCAACTTGGCCGTACGCGCCATTGGCACATGCCAAAACCCACGCTGGTAGCCTAACTTGCAAACCGTGCAACCTACCGCCAAGGCGTTCCACACATGCCATTGGCACATGCCACACACGCCACTAGCAGCTCTCTGCATTGCCACTTACACTCAACGTACAACCTACCACCAAGGCATTCCACACATGCCATTGGCACATTCCACACACGCCACTAGCATCTCTGGCATTGCCACTTGCGCTCGAGGTGTAACCCGCAACAAAGGTATTCCGCACATGCCATTGGCACATGCCACACGCGCCCCTAGCAGCGCCACTTGCACTCAAGGTGCAACCAACACTCGAGACATCAACACAAACTGGGGGATGCTTTCCAGGGTCTTGGTTTGGCGATCACAGCTTGCAGCGTACACTACGCTCACATTAAGAAAGCGTGAATAGGAATAAAGCGGTCAAATAAATGAGGAAATAATGGTGAAAACGTTTTCACCCATAAACACCTTGCGGTTACCACCTCCTCCCATTATTTCACCCTTTACTCTCTTCCTTCATGAGGCTGTGGTACGTTTCAATCTCGACTTGTATAAATAGGTCTTACCTATTTCCACCAGACAACAAGTCTCGGTCAGAGAAAAATACAACACTCTCGTAAAAGGCAACTTTGCAAGCTCTCCAAAAAGCTTTCATCTCTTGCAAGCTTCCTAAGCTTTCACTTTCGATACAAGTCGAGACACTACTCTCCTGCACTATTCTGGTCTCAACACCTTTCTTTGCTTCCCTCCCAAATCAACCCTTCTCCTCCACTTTGTGACCGAAGCAAGTCCGGAACGGCCATTTCTTGGTTTAGGCCTGGACTTGTACAGATTGATCTCTCGAATCTAGAAAGTGCTCACGTGCAAAGACATTTGTTTAGGGTTTAAACCAAGCCACTCACCTACCGAATTTACCAAAATCGGCGGAAACGATTTTTAACCATAAACAATTGGCGACCACAGCGGGAGGATTGATCTATCGGCTACAATGTCAGACTATCGATCTCGTTCTTCGACCCAGATGTCAAGATGGTAGGGGAAGGCGACTCAATCCGACTCAACTACCAGACAACCCAGTTACCAGTTGTAAAAACTACACCCGTAAAAACCTGGGACTCGTCAAGATGCTACTACCGCCGATTGGGGACTTGTCGGGCGATGCTACCAAAGCAAAGCCGCCTTTACATGGAGAGGGGCGTGTTCGCAAAAACCTATGGAGTGAGTAAATATAGACCGGGCAAGATATACGATCTGTTTTTAGGTTCTTAATAAAACCGTCATACTACTGCGTCTTGTGCCTATTGCTAGAACACACTTTCATAAAAGCAATATTCCTTTCACAAAACATAATCGAGTTATATTATCAAAACCATTCATCCCGGAAATAATCCAATATCCTCAAAAGCTACCAAATTGCCTATCAACACCGGTTTAACTTTGAACCAGGACATCCCAAGATGTTTTTCAAAAAAAAAAAAAAAAAAAAAAAAAGAAAGAAGAAGAACCTAAATGAAAGTTTAACAGAGAAACATTCAAGGAAAATCATCCAACAGAGGTCTGCTCTTCTTGGAGAAAGTCAACTTTGCATCTTCAAGAGCCGCTCTCTTCATAGTTAACATCTTGGAAAGCTTTTCGAGTTCTACCTCCCGTCGTGCAATATCCTCTCGCAGTAAAGGCTTTCGATTGTTTGCATCTTTCGACTTCCGGGTTCTCAAAGAAGGCCTTTGACAAACCACGAAGCGTTGAACTCCTTTTCTACACACACGAGCGATGGTGCTCCCGCCGGCAATAACGTCTTCGTAAAACGGTGTGGCCGAACCTCACTCATGTCCTCGATGGAAGATAAAGCTCTTCCACACGCTTAACCGGGCCGCAAATCGACTAGTGACCTTCTTGGTTGTGGCCATATGTCCATACTTCTCCCGCATTCTGTGTACAACGCCTCATACTTAGCCAAAGATGTCGAAACCGCAAACCATCACATGACCTGGATAAGGAACCAAGTACGGGGATCGAAAATGGCGCCCGCAATCGGCCCCACGACTCGCAAAGGGTCTTTTTTCCATATCTACGGCAAAGAACCATCAGAGAATCATCCACCGTTTGAACCACATCTACGCCTCCGGCAATTGGATAACTCCTATCTCCAAGTCACCGACGGTGGTCACCAAAGGCAAGTTTTCGGTGGTTTCTACCTAATCGTCCTCCGAACCGGATTCCTCCCGCGAACTTGAGTTAGAAATTTTTCAAAAGAAGAAACGAAAGAAGAAAGAAAAAGAAGCGCGAAACTCACCGAACCACTTAGAAATAGAACCAAGGTCTGCCAGAGGAATCACTCTCACTTGTCGAACTTTCTTCTTCTCTCGACTCATCACCGCTATGAGAAGGCTCGGGTGCCCGCCGGAATTCTTCGAAGAAATTGCCTTCTCCTCGGCAACGTGCAAGGGCAACAAAGCATTAACACTACCGAAGCCCCTGGAAGAAACAAGACACATGTTTTCAGCAGAAATTCACGTGTTTTGAGACAAACCAACAAGGAGGCGACACATACCTGGTTATTGGAAGAACTCAAAGACACGAGAGCTGCGGGAGGATCTGTTGAAACCGCCCGTAACCCGCCAGCACGATTCTTCGTTCTCTGTTCCTTTGCCTGGGGACTTTACGAGTTGTCATGCAACTTTCTCTTGGGATCTCTCAACATTGGATACTTCTTCAAAACTGCTGGGGAAGGTTTACAGCGAACATTCTCCGCCACGTTATTTACAAAATCTTGGATCATAATGAACTCATCGTACTGTAACTCATTATAGCCAAAAGTCGTCGAAGTTACTCTTCCCGTTTGAAAGAAGGAAGGCGGATACCCGGCTCAAGGGCACTGGCATTGAGGGCGGCATGCAATGAATCCTTAGGAACCACCAGCTGGTATGCAAGAGGCACCCCTTGATCGAAACCCATGTGACGAGCAGCACGGTCAATATTGTAAGTAGCTATTCGAAAGACCCCATGAAGAAAGACGGCATATAGCCGGACATGTAGCTTTGAATAAACAAGTTTTCATCAACACTCAAGCTGCCGTCAGAAGATAAAGACATGATCGGAGCAGAAGCAAAGGTGTCAATTTGAGTCACCGACCTATGGACCGGCTCCCATGGGCGAAAACTGATTTCATGCGACTTATCGAGAAGACTAACCAAGCTCATGCCAACTCTTGGACGCCTGTTCACCCATCGAAGAATTCGGGAGCCTCCCCAACTCGCGGGAATCGAAGGCAACGGTTTCGGAGCATACTTCTCAAAGTGCTCCCATAACCAGGCTTGTTGAAAAGCAATGTGCACATATGAATCCACTTTCATGAAACCATTCGAAACTCGCATGTTCGCAACTAGGTGATCCAGATTCACATATAGGGAACCAAGGAATAGCTTGCCAATGGGAAGAACTTCACCTTTTGCTAACTTCACAGCAATCACTAGAAACTCTGGTCTTATTTCCTTCTTGCCAGAACCGTTATCAAAAATGTCTCTAGATAACCAGAGAGCCAAAAATGTTGCAACATGAAGATCACTGCTTTTCTGTTTAGGTTCCAGCTCGTCCGGAAACCATTGAGATATCCACCAGTTGTAAAAGCACCTTTCATCCTCTTTCCCATTTAATCCTTCGACTTCAGTAGTGGAGTCTTTTCGAGCTGTAATCTCCCAACTTAGCGGCAAGGTCATCCCGCATCTTCGCCTCACCTTCATACAATCGGATATTAACATTCCCGGTTACCGGAAGATTCAGCAAGAGAGCCACACTCTCCAAGGAGAAAGTTATTTCACCCCATCTACATATGATTGTATGGGTGTCCAAACACCATCTGGAGATGAAAGCAACCAAGCCCGGGATATCCTTCCTAACTGGAGATTTCATGGCTCGACAACATCAATAATTTGCGCCGAGTCAAGTTGGTATTTATGTGCTCCTTACTCACCATGAACTCAACCCATCTATTAAAAGAACGCAATGGGCTTTGACACATCCCCGAAATCAATGTTGGAAGAAGAATATACCCCTTTATGAAGACAGAACCGTATGGTGTTCTCTGGGCGAACCGGACGTGTCTTCTTTTCATCTTCACCACCGGTTAACAAAATTGGCACGAAACCTGGGTGATTCTTCCGATCAGGGGCAAGGGGTTTAGCAAAGAATTCATCATCCGTGTTTGGTATGGAACTATGAACATCCTTCGATGAGGCGAAATTTTGTTCAGGTAACATCTTGTCGGATTTTTTCATAACAACTTAGTAACAAGATATCTGCAATGGAGAAAGACGAAATTTTCCCCCTGACACATAACCGCACCCAACAAAAGGAAAACCTGGAAAACAAAAAAAAAAGATGGTGCATTCTCTACGGGTTCAAAACTGCACACTTAGTATTTTCTTCAGGGTTCAAAATTATATACGTAGTATTTTCTACGGGCTCGAATGCGTCTATGGTATCCTTCTTCGGGTTCAAAATTATATATGGAGCATTTTTCTACGGGTTCAAAACTGCCCAAGTAGTATTTTCTTCAGGTCCGAAATTCATATATGCAATATTTCCTATGGGTTCGAAGTCATATGAAGCACATATACAAATATTCTCTACGGTTTCAAAATGCACACGCAGATCTTCTTGTGGTTCAAAATTATATACGCAAGTATTTTATACGGCTCAAGTGCGTCTGCAGTATCCTTCTTCGGGTTCAAAACTATATACGCAATATTTTCTACGGGCTCGAATACGTCTATGGTATCCTTCTTCGGGTTCAAAATTATATATGGAGCGCTTTTCTACGGGTTTGAATCATATATACAGTATTTCCCTTGGGTGCATATATATAATATTTTCTACAAGAAGCACGCAAAAAAATCATATGCGCAATATCATTGCAAGGATTATGAAAGAAAAATGCCTACTTTTAGGGTTTGCACCTACATGAAAAGGGAAACAAGAAAAGTCTTGGAAGACATACCCGAAGCCGGTTTTCTTTATGACTCTCGCCGCTAGTATGAAAAGATGAAAGAACAAAGATGAGAGAAAGGGATTTTATATATATGGGCGTGGAGATTCTGAAATAGGGAAGGATTTCTCTATGCCAAAAATCGTGCATATAAGGAACGGGCCACAAGGGCGCCCAACTTCCCAACGTCGCCCAAGTTGCACAGGTCCCACCAATTGCGCCCAACTTCCCAACGTCGCCCAAGTTGCACCAGTCTCACCAATTGCGCCCAACTTCCCAACGTCGCCCAAGTCACGCCGCCTAACACGCTCAGCTTCCCCACCTTGCACCAGTCCCGCCATCTAGCGCGATCAGCTTCCCACTTTGCGCCGTTCCCGCCAGCTAGCACGCTCCATTTCCAAACTCGCGTCAACTTATCAATGCCGCCCAGCTTCCTGTCTCTCAATGATGCTGACTTCCCAATTGTGCCAGCCTCCAGATTTGTGCAAAACTGCCAGAGGAAAGGATTTGAAATCCTATTTATAAAAAGGTCAGACAAGCCTCCTCAATTCTCTTTACGATTTGCTGCTGATAGTTTGTCACCATCTTATGCTTACCTCGCAACAAAGCTCCTGCTCCGAGCTAAGCTGGGGACTTAATGTTGATGGTGGTTTTTAAACAAAGGGTAAAATCGTAAAACCCCAAATAACCTAATGTCACCGGTGACACATTTATTAGAACATTTAATGCATATAGTCAGTAATTAATAGGGGGTATTTTTTCAAATTAGGGTTACAACGAACAAAACCTTAATTCCCCCTCTGTGCCAATGGCAAATCATGCCAGCCAGACCTAGCCCAAGCTAGACGCACCTCTGTTCCAATGGAAAATCGTGCCAGCCACACCAAACGCGCCAAAGCATGCCAACCATGCTAGCCGCACCTCCGTGCCAATGGAAAATCATGCCAGCCACACCTAGCCCAAGCTAGCCGCACCTCTATGCCAATGGCAAATCATGCCCGCCACACAAAACGCGCCAAAGCATGCCAACCATGCTAGACACACCTCCGTGTCAATGGCAAATAATGCCAGCCACACCTAGCCCAAGCTAGCCGCACCTCTGTGCCAATGGCAAATCATTCCAGCCACATCAAACGCGCCAAAGCATGCCAACCATGCTAGCCACACCTCCATGCCAATGGCAAATCATGCCACCCACACCTAGCCCAAGCTAGCCGCACCTCTCGTGCCAATGGAAAATCATGCCACCACACCAAAACGCGCCAAAGCATGCCAACCATGCTAGCCGCACCTCCGTGCCAATGGCAAATCATGCCGCCCACACCTAGCCCAAGCTAGCCGCACCATGCCAAACGCACTCTGCCTTGGCCCTAGCTATGCTAGTCTCACCAAATGCGCCAAAGCATTCCAACCATGCTAGCCGCACCTCCGTGCCAATGGCAAATCATGACAGCCACACCTAGCCCAAACTAGTCGTGCCATGCCAAACACACTCGCCTTGGCCCTAGCTACGCTGGTCACGCCACGCCAAGCCAAACACCCTTACCTTGGCCCTAGCCTCGCCATGCCAAATTAGCGCCCGCACCTTGGCTTGCAAACCGTGCAACCTAGACCCAAATGGCCTAGCATGCCATTGGCACATGCCAACACGCTCGATGGTAGATCTTCTCACCAAGGCGTGGCCCTAATGGCCGAGCATGCCATTGGCACATGCCAACACGCTCGCTGGTAGATTATCTTACCAGGTCGTGGCCCTAATGGCCGAGCATGCCATTGGCACATGCCAACACGCTCGATGGTAGCTTTTCTCACCGGGCGTGGCCCTAATGGCCGAGCATGCCATTGGCACATGCCAACACGCTCGCCGGGTAGCTTTTCTTACTGTGCCGTGGCCCTAATGGCCGAGCATGCCATTGGCACATGCCAACACGCTCGCTGGTAGATTTTCTTACCAGGCCATGATCTGAATTGGCCACGCATACCATTGGCACATGCCAAACACGCACGTTGGTAGCTCAACTTGCAAGTCGTGCATCCTAGGACAACTTGGCCGTACGCGCCATTGGCACATGCCAAAACCCACGCTAGTAGCCTAACTTGCAAACCGTGCAACATACCGCCAAGGCATTCCGCACATGCCACACACGCCACTAGTAGCTCTATGCATTGCCACTTACACTCAACGTACAACCTACCACCAAGGAATTCCACACATGTCATTGGCACATGCCAGACACGCCACTAGCAGCTCTGGCATTGCCACTTGCGCTCGAGGTGCAACCCGCAACAAAAGCATTTCGCACATGCCATTGGCACATGCCACACGCGCCCCTAGCAGCGCCACTTGCACTCAAGGTGCAACCAACACTCGAGACATCAACACAAATTGGGGGATGCTTTCCAGGGTCTTGGTTTGGCGGTCACGACTTGCGCCGTACACTACGCTCACATTAAGAAAGTGTGAATAGGAATAAAGCGGTCAAATAAATGAGGAAATAATGGTGAAAATGTTTTCACCCATAAACACCTTGCGGTTACCACCTCCTCCCATTATTTCACCCTTTACTCTCTTCCTTCATGAGGCCAGGGTACATTTCAATCTCGACTTGTATAAATAGGTCTTACATATTTCCACCAGACAACAAGTCTCGGTCGGGAGAAAAATACAACACTCTCAGAAAAGGCAACTTTGCAAGATCTCCAAAAAGCTTTCATCTCTTGCAAGCTTCCTAAGCTTTCACTTTCTGATACAAGTCGAGACACTACTCTCCCAGAATTATTCTGGTCTCAACACTTTCTTTGCTTCCCTCCCCAAATCAACCCTTCTCATCCACTTTGTGACCGAAGCAAGTCTGGAACGGCCATTTCTTGGTTTAGGCCGGACTTGTACAGATTGATCTCTCGAATCTAGAAAGTGCTCACGTGCAACATATTTGTTTAGGGTTTAAACCAGTTTCTCACTCACCTACCGAATTTACCAAAATCGGCGGGAACGATTTTTACCCATAAACAGTTTGTTATCTATTATCCTTGTGTTAATTATCTCAATGATTACGAGGAAAGCGAAAATAGTAATCAAACTTTTTAGCTTGGAGATATTTGATATATTTCTGTCCCTGACTAAATAATTCTTAATAATAAACAGCTCTGAAAGAGGGAAGATTTAATTGAGAAAAGGAATAATGCCGCCGTACAAATTAAACTCATTTGCTTCAAAAAAAAAAAAAAAAAAAAAAAAAAAAAAAAAAAAAAAAAAAAAAAAGAAGGAAAATTTTTTTTAAGAAAATACATTGAGTAATACAAATAAAACTTAAACTCACTCTTCCACATAATTACATGCCAACATCGACTCAGGTCACGAAATCTTTGTATTACTAGGTTGGGATCTACAAAATTAACACAAAAATCTTAATTAATTATACAAAATATTTTAGAAAAAAGCCCTAAACGAACCATGGAGGTTAGAGAGAAATTTTTCGCTAATAGACAGTCAAAACATAAGCTATTTTAAAGAGATCATTTTATATTGCAATAAATTCGCATTTGGATCAAGAAACTCTTGAAAACAAACCCAATAAGTTTAGATAACGGCAAATGAACACAAATGACTCACTAAAGACGACAAGATTGTTGGGATGACTCACTAAAGACGACAAGATTGTTGGGGGAATTACCGATCCGGGATGCTATGCACAATATAGAACTTACACAAGCAATAATACACAATATCCAAATATGGAGAAAATAATACCAATCACACAACACCAAAGATTAACGTGGAAAAAACATCTTCAACGCGAAGAGTAAACTACCACGAGCAAACTTCCACTATAGAAAAATGACGGGTTACAACGACTTCACCCAAACTATGGTTTCACATAACTTCACGATGCATATATTACTTGGATAACAATGCCTTATCTCTACTCACCACTAACGATGTATAACCAATTCATCTACTCAATAGGTAAGTTTCACAAGTAATCATCAACACTAATAAGAGTTGGATTACTTACTTTGTAGAGTTTGAACAAACCCTCGAAAATACCCCGTTGAAGAGATGTAGGATGAGGTGAATAAATCTTCACCAACCGAACCGGTTCTTCTCTAGAACACCCTTCTTCTTCAAGCTCACATAATCTCCACCAAAGTTCTCTATAGAGGATGCTATTTTCTTTTCTCTCTTTTTTCACTCACGGCAAAAGAAGAAGATCTGCTTTTGTTCCTGTCTTAGCCATGCACAATATGATTTCTACATCTTTTGTTTTCACGACCAGACAACACCTTTTTTTTTCACGGCAGCAAAAAACATATATCTGTTTTTGCTCGCTGCACCTTTTGTTCTCACGGACAAGAGATCATATATAAATCTCGGTTTCCTTTTCATAACCTAATAACCTCCTTTAGGTTAGACTCCCCTTATTTGATAAGGGTAACCTTAATTGCTGATCCATAAGGAGTGAACGGCCCAACAATCTCTCCCTCACGACTTATGGAAAGATACATGTCACCACCATATTTTCCTTGTTGTAGAAATGTACATGCTTGTACTTCGATACTGACTTTATCATCATATCAGAATCTTTTTCATCTGTATGGATTTTCTCAACTAACCCCCCTACTAATCAAATTTCAATAGCTTCACCTGGCTTATGTCACTCTTCTTTTCTCTCTTGTTTTCACTAACAAAGATACGGAAAAAAAAAACTCTTCATCTCTCTTAATAGAGGTTACGTTCTCTTCACCAAAGAAACTTTAATGGTGGTTCATTCGGAAATCATCATAAAACACTCTCATGATAGCTCACTTACTCTCCCGAGAGGAGGCTAAAGTCTTTTCCTTTTTTCTCACAACCAAGAAAAGCTTATCTTCTTATTTTTCTTCCTTGACAAAATAACTTTCTGCTTTCCGTCGCGGATTTATGAAACTGACATACTTCACAATTTGTTCAATCTTTTTTTTTCCAGTCGCGCTTCTTTGTCAATTGTGATTGTTCTCTTCAGCTACAATCACGCCTTAATAGATTTTTTCAGGTTGTCACAAAATTACTACACTACCTTCTATATTTCACACGATTATCCCGACCAATTTAGATCTGATACCGCTAGTTAGAGGAATTACCGAGCCGGGACGCTATGCATAATATGGAACCTCCACAAGCAATGATATGTAATACCCAAATATGAAGTAAATAATACCAATCACGCAACACCAAATATTAACGTGGAAAAAACATCTTCAATGCGAAGAGTAAACAACCACGGGCAAACTTCCACTATGAGAAAATAATGGATTACAACGAATTCTCCCAAACTATGGTTTCACACAACTTCACGATGCATATAGCACTTGCATAACAATTCCCTTTATCTCTACTCACCACTAACGATGTATAACCAATTCATCTACCCAATATGTAAGTTTCACCAATAATCATCAACACTAATAATAGTTGGATTACTTACTTGTAGAGTTTGAACAAACCTCATAAAATAACCCTTTGAAAAGATGTCGGATGTGGTGGATAAATCTTCACCAACCAAATCGGTTCTTCTCTAGAACAGCCTTCTTCTTCAAGCTTACATAATCTTCACCAAAGTTTTCTATGGCGGATGTTATATTCTTCTCCCTTTGCTTACTCACGGCAAAAGAAGAATATCTGCTTTTTTTCCTATGTTAGCCGTGCAAAATAGGATCTCTATATCTTTTGTTTTCACGACCAGACTGTTTTTTCACGGGAGCAAAAAACACATCTTTGTTTTTGCTCGCCGCACCTTCTTATTCTCACGGACAAGAGATTATATATAAATATCGGTTTCCTTTTCATAACCTAATAACCTCCTTTAGGTTAGCTTCCCCTTATTTGATTAAGGGTAACCTCAATTGCTAGTCCATAAGGAGTGAACGGCCCAACAATCTCTCCCTCACGACTTGTGGCAAGATACCTGTCACCACCATATCTTCCTTGCTATAGAAATGTGCATGCTTGTACTTAGGTAGTGACTTTATCATCATATCGGAATCTTTATCATATTCATGGATTTTCTCAATTAATCCCCCTATTTTTTCATTAGCTTCACCTGGCTTATCTCACTCTTCTTTTCTCTCTTGTTTTCACTAACATGGATACGAAAAGAAAAACTCTTCATCTCTCTTAATGGAGGTTACGCTCTCGTTACTAGAGAAACTTTAATGGTGGTTCATTCGTAAATCATCATAAAACACTCTCATGATGGCTCACTTACTCTCTCATAGGAGGCTAAAATATTTTCCATTTTTCTCACAACCAAGAGAAGCTTATCTTCTTATTTTTTCTTTCTTCACAAAACAACTTTCTGCTTTCCGCCGCGTATTTATGAAATTGTCAAACTTCACAAGTTAACTCTAGCCCTACAGACTCTAGCCTACTACAAGTTAACTTCAGACTGGAATGTAGTTGAGCCCTAATCAATCTCACACTGATTAAGGTACAGTCGCGTCCCTAACACCTCTTGAACCACGCCGGATTTTGCGCACTTGATTCCCTTAGCTGATCTCACCCACAACAAAGTGTTGTTACGACCCAAATTCGAAGACTTGATAAACCAATCTGTCTCATACAGAAAAGTTTATTAATAGGTAAATTTGTCTCCCACAAAAATACCTACGAGTTTTTTTTTCCGTCTTTTGATAAATCAAGGTGAACAGGAACCAATTGATACACCAGACTTATTTTCCTGAGGAAAATCCTAGTAATATCAATCACCTCACAATAATCTTAATCGTATGGAAGCGAAACAAGATATTGTGGAATCACAAACGATGAGATGAAGATGTTTGTGACTACTTTTTATCTTACCTATCGGAGATTTAAACTCGAGCAATTATTAAAGAAGATAGTACTCAATACGATAGAACAAATTAAGATCAGAACACGCAACTACAGAGAAAATAGTTGGGTCTGGATTCAAAATCCCAATGAAGTCTCAAGTCGTTAACCTACAGGGTTTTGGAGAAAACCTAAGGTTAAAGGAGAATCGACTCTAGTCGCAACTAGTACACACAGACGGTGTGGGTATTAGGTTTCCCAGTTGCTAGAGTTCTCCCTTATATAGTCTTAAATTAAGGGTTTGCAATCAATGTTACCTTGTTAACAAAGCATTCAATATTCACTGTTACATGAAAACCTGATTAGATTCAAGCTAATATCATTCAACCGTTAGATCGAACTTATCTTGCTATACACACATAAAATGTGACTTCATTTAGGCAAAAGTAACCATACCTAAACGTGTGCACATAGTTGGCTCAACAATATTTTAGCGAAGTTAACCATATGAACACTTTCATATCAACCTTGTTCATATTAATCACAACTAGTTCAAATGACTCAAATTAAACTAGTATACAAGACACAATTGAAGAAAAATCGTTTTTGATTCACTTGAATATATTCATGAAAATTATAGCCATGGTTTGCAAAAGATTGCATTCCTTAATATATAAATGTATTTATTCAAGAACAAACCGATTTTAGAACTTAACTCACTCAAGTATGCAAATGCGAACGCATACCGAAGTAGGCGGACTTGGCCTGGGTTCGCCAGTATGCAAACATGTACGCATACTATCGTGCACTAACCAAACTCAGTTGAATTCACAGACTTGAATTTCTCAGCTGGTACGCATACCGGTCTGCATACTAAGCTCCCGGACTTCAACTATCAAACCAGTACGCATATGGGTATGCATACTATGGTTCCCGGACTTGGAGTACACATACGCAAGTACGCATACTGTGCTTATTCCAATCAAAGGTTAATTGTCCTAAACTTCATATTAATCATTGAAATATTCTTAGAAGACGGAAATAGCTGTCTCACATAAATTATTAGCTTCAAAGAAATTTTCAAGTGATCAATAGATCAATAAGAAACATTCTGAGTCTACATCAAATGACTTTCTCACACAAATCATGTAAGATGTTACCTGGTGATTTTCACATGATCATCTTTTGACTTTCATTAAGAATAAAGTTGAACTTGGTTAAAGCGAAATCTTACCAACATATATTTCGAGAAATATGTAAGCGAGTTAAACTCAGCTCGAAATATCAAATATGTATAAAAATAAAGTCTATATAGCTATACGACTTTTGTCTCAATAGTAGATAGAATAGAAATAGACTTCTGAGTGATAGATGAGTTCAAATATCCACATACCTTTTGTTGATGAAGTTCCACAAGCTCCCCCTTATTAGTTTTTCGTCTTTAATCGATGAATGTCGTGAAGTCTAATGCTCAACTATACATTATATCATCATCCGAGACATAGCTATAAGTAGACTGGAAATCAGTACTTATAGTTTTGGCTACTAAACTTGACAACAAGCTTGAGATAGCAACGCTTGCGAGTTCGACCGAGCTGTGCTCTAACAATCTCCCCTTGTTGTCCTTAATATCTCTACTGTTGCTTCCACCTACTGGTACCTTTTTCACATCTTGAACAAGATTCTTCACATTGGGTTGAGAAGAACCTTTCTGAAATATTGTTGAACGATTCGTATTAATGTTATAATTGGTTCGAACGTTCGAAGAACAAATTGAACTAACTTTCCTGAAGGAATTCACAGGGTGAGTACTAAAACCAATTGGTTTAGACAGCCGAATGTCAGTTACACCTTTGAGTATTAAATCTAAGGTGTGCTGAGTTGACCAAAGTAATTGTCATTCAGCTTTAGTTTGTTGTTCCGTTGAACATGCATATCCTTTTGAATCACAAAAAAGACATATACTTTCTGATCACCGGAGTGATTAGAGTGTGTAGCATTGGCCACATCGTTGGAATATTTCTTCCTTCCATGAGATGTGGTAAATCCATGATCAGTGGAAGAACCAAGTACCTATTTAGTGATAGGAAGGTTTGCGGTTTAGCTTCTGAACCTATTTTCATTAGAGAAACATGATTAGACCTAGCCACGTTTCCTAATATCACAGCATAATCAAAAGTGATTGGTATAACGGACTCCACTGAACGACCTTTATCTTGAATAGAGAGATTACTCAATAGTCGTTCTATTTACAGGGCATCTTCTTTGAGTTTAGCTTCGAGTAAGGTTCGGGAAGAACAAACAACAACATTTTCCTCACGAAGAGCCTTTAATTGGGAATCACGATCTTTTACCATACCAATCATGGTATTGACCTTGTGTTTCAGCCTATTGATTTCAACTGCCAGGATTCTAACAAGTTTTAGAATCGTTGTACTCTCTCTAGTTGCTTCCCTTTCTACTTCAGAATCAGATTCGTCGGTGAGATAATCAAGGTAAGACATATCAATACTTGTCTATTTCGTAGGAACAAAATGTTCATATAAATGTGAGATAGACAAGTCTTTCTATTTAATAGATTTCACAGAAACAAAACTTTTGTCTCTGGTGATGCATTTGTTAGAGATATCATTACTATCCATAGAGTCAGATTGCTACAAACACATACTTATGAGGTCTTAAACATGTTTTCCTGCTCTGAGCCCAATTGAAAAACCAGGGGTTTAACAACCACACCCAATATTTCGTTTAGGCAATCTGTATGGACTAATTCCAATATATCCAGGAGAATCAACTAGACAGTCAGACTCAATCAAGGAAACTATATCCAAGAGTTATATCTCAATTTCTGAAATTAATCTGCAATCGAACATATAGAAATATGTGAGCCGGATTAATAAGAAAAATAACATGAACGGTACCAAAGACCAATTCAAGTGTCAATCAATTTATATCAACAACCAAAGGTTGGATTATCTAATTGATTGAACTACGCAAACCTGTGATATTTTAATTATATAAAAATATAATGCGGAAAAAAAATAACACAAACACCAGAATTTTTGTTAACGAGGAAACCGCAAATACAGAAAAACCCAGGGACCTAGTCCCGATTTGAGCATCACATTGTATTAAGCCGCTACAGACTCTAGCCTACTACAAGTTAACTTCGGACTGGAATGTAGTTGAACCCTAACCATTCTCACACTGATTAAAGTAAAGACGCATTCCTTACACCTCTTGAACCACGCCGGATTCTGCGCACTTGATTCCCTTAGCTAATCTCACCCACAACCAAGAGTTGCTACGACCCATAGTCAAAGAATTCATAAACCAATCTGTCTTATGTAGAAAGTCTATTTAATAGATAAATCTGTCTCCCTCAGAAATACCTACGAGTTTTTTTTTTTCTGTCTTTTGATGAATCAAGGTGAACATAAACCAATTGATACACCGGACTTATATTCCCGAAGAACATCCTAGTAATATCGGTAACCTCACAATAATCTTAATCGTATGGAAGCGAAATATTATATTGTGAAATCACAAACGATGAGACGAAGATGTTTGTGACTAGTTTTTATCTTACCTATCGGAGATTAAATCTCGAGCAAATCTTAGAGAAGATATTACTCAATACGATAGAACAAAGTAAGATCAGAATACGCAACTATACAGAGAAAATAGTTGGGTCTGGCTTCACAATCCCAATGAAGTCTTCAAGTCGTTAATCTACTGGGGTTTTGTAAAAAAACTAACGTTAAAAGAGAATCGACTCTAGTCGCAACTAGTATCACACAGGAGGTGTGGGGATTAGGTTTCCCAGTTGCTAGAGTTCTCCCTTATATAGTCTTAAAATCAGGGTTTGCAATCAATGTTACCTTGGTAACAAAGCATTCAATATTCACCGTTAGATGAAAACCTTATTAGATTCATGCTAATATCTTTCAACCGTTAGATCCAACTTAGCTTGTTTTACACACATGAAATGTGACTTCATTTAGGGAAGAGTAACCATACCTAAACGTGTACACATAGTTGGCTCATCAATAGTTAACCGAAGTCTGCCATATGAACACTTTCATTTCAACCTTGTTCATCTTAATCACAACAAGTTCAAATGAATCAAATCAAACTAGTTGTGGAGTTGTTCAATTGTTTATATTCTCATATAAGTATACAAGACACAATTGAAGAAAAATCGATTTTGATTCACTTGAATCAATTCATGAACATTATAGCCACAGTTTTCAAAAGATTGCATTCCTTAATATATAAATGTATTTTTTCATGAACAAACCGATTTTAGAACTTAACCCACTCAAGTATGCAAATGGGTACACATACCTAAGTATCCGGACTTGGACTGGGTTCGCCAGTATGCAAACAGTTACGCATACTGTCGTACACTAACCAAACTCAGTTGAATTCCCAGACTTGAACTTCTCAGCCGGTACGCATATGGGTATGCATACGAAGTTCCTGGACTTCAACTATCAAACCAATACGCATACGGGAATGCATACTATTGTTCACGGACTTGGAGTACACATATGGAAGTTCGCATACTGTGCTTATTCCTATCAAAGGTTAATTATCCTAAACTCCATATTAATTGGAACATTCTTAGAAGATGGAAATAACTGTCTCACACAAACTATTAGATTCAAAGCAATTTTCAAGTGGTCAATAAATCAATACGAAACATTCCGAGTCTACATCAAATGACCGTCTCACACAAATCAGGTAAGATGTTACCAGGCGATTTTCACATGATCATCTTTTGACTTTCATCAGGAATAAAGGTGAACTTGATTAACGAGAAAGCCTACCAACACATATTTCGAGAAATATGTAAGCGAGTTAAATTCCGCTCGAAATATCAAATGTGTATAAAATAAAGTCTATATAGATATACGAATTTTGTCTCAATAGGAGATAGAATAGAAATAAACTTCTGAGTGATAGATGAGTTGAAGCCTCCATATACCTTTTGTTGGTGAAGTTCCACAATCCCTCCTTAGTAGTTCTTCGTCTTCAATTGATGAACGTTGTGAAGTCTAATGCTCAACTACACATTATATCCTAATCCGAGACATAGCTATAAGTAGACTAGAAATCAATTCTTATAGTTTTGGCAACTAAACTTGATAAAAAGCTTGAGATAACAACGCTTACGAGTTCGACCGAGTAGTGCTCTAACAAATACCAATCACACATCACCAAAGATTAAGGGCAAACTTCCACTACAACAAATAATGAGTTACAACGATATTTCTCAAATTACGGTTCCACAAAACTTCAAGGTGCATATAACACTTGGATAAAAATTCCCTCTTTCTCTACTCACTCAACGTTAACCAAGGATAATTAATTCTTTACCAAATAATTAGGTAGATTTAAACAATAACAAAACAAGGAAGATGAGAAACTTACTACTACTAGGATTTGAACAAATCCTAGAAAATACCCTTTGAAGAGATGTAGAATGCAGTGGATAAATCTTCGGCAACCAAATCGGTTTTTCGCTAGAACACCCTTTTTCTTCAAGCTCTCTCAAATCATTAACATCACCAAAATCCATCAATAGTGGATTTAATTTCTTTTTCCTCTTTCTCCTTGTTTTTCATGGCCGCAACCTACCTTTATGTTTTGCTCAACCATACGCTCCCCTGTTTCGGATCCCTATATATATGTAAAACCTAACATACACATGTTGTGTTATAACTTCCTTAACGTGGTTAAGGAATTTCCATAAGGAGTACAATATTTCTGAATGCCTTTCAGTATTCTATGTTTCTAACAGATTGATGATGAACATGTTTTAGTACCAGCAATGTGAGCACGTTCGGGCGTTGAAGATGTCATATCTTCTTTGATTATATGAAGGTAGTTGAAAAATAACAGATATTGTTCATTATGGGATTTGCTCCATGAGGTAACAATGGTTTCATGGTATTAAAGGTGTTTGGTTTTGGGCGTTGAAGATGTCAAATTATATGAAGGTAGTTGAACAATAACAGATGTTGTTCATCATGGGATTTGCTCCATGAGGTAATGGAGTGGTATTGGGTAGATTTGGTGACAATGGTTTCATGGTATTCAAGGTGTTTGCTTCAGGCACTCTTTGATGGGATTTGTAATGCTACTAAGAGTGGCTTTAGTGCAATCCTGCAGGTAAAGGGAAGTTTGAAGCTGAATTAGGGCACCACCACTACGGGAAAATTAGTAATCTACAACTGTAGATTGACAACTCGTAAATTAAAAGTTGTAAAATGTAGTATGTTTTACAACTTTTTCCAACAAAAGCGTTGTCAAAGTAAAATATGTCCAACTCTTAGGACCAACGAGTTACTAAGAGTAGTGACGAGAATCAGAACCACAACTTGTTGTGTGAAAAGGGTTGTAGAGAGAAGTGACCACCTTTAGAATTTACGACTCATATCCTAAAGGTAGTGAATGATTTTAAAACGACACTAATAAGAGTCGTTGAAGATAAGAAAAAAAAATTGAAAAATTTTCTTATAGAGAATCGAACCCAAGCTTACTAGGTGTTAGTACAAGACGTCAACCATCCATCCGGATTCACAATACCGGTAGATTTGTGCTTTTTCTTTTAATCAACTTTCACAACCTTTACAAGAGTTGTAAAATGATAAATTGACTTTGTAAAAAAAATGAGGCTAAGGTGAATCGAACATGAACCTCTTTTGTCTAAGACTTGGATTTCGACCACCCTTCCACATTTACATACATGTCTGCTTATATTTTACATTTACTTTTATAAAAAAGTGATAAGGAAAAAACATGTTAAAGAAAAGAAATAAATGGACGGTTATGATGTAAATGGATGGTTATCATGGGAGATGGAAAAGATAAGAATAAATAGGATAAATAGACCTTCTACAACCCCCTTAAGAGTCGTCGTAAAGGTATAAACACTTATGCTAAATTTTTCTCACTTCTGCAAAAAAATTCCCACTCTGCTAAATTTTATTCACTTCTGCAAAAAACTTCTCACTTCTGCTAAATTTTTCTCACTTCTGCTAAATTTTATTTTCATCGCTATTGACAACCTTTATAAGAGTTGTCGTTGAGGTATAAACACTTATGCTAAATTTTTCTCACTTCGCTAAATTTTATTCACTACGCTAAGAATATTCCCATGGAATCTTACCCGTAAATTGGTGGATTCATCGTCTTTCCAGAACTTTCAGGACTTATAGTAGTCCGTTCATGGATAATTTTTGATCCGATGCAAGTTTCTTTCTCGAAGTTGACGAATTTGTATGTGTTTAAGGTTTATGAGAATATTCCCATGGAATCTTACCCGTAAATGGTTGGATTCATCGTCTTTGCAAACTTTCAGATTTATAGTAGTCCGATCATGGCTGGTTTCGATCCGGAGCCGTTTCTTTCTCAAAGTTGACGAATTTGTGTGTGTTTAAGGTTTCGGTTAATATTCCCATGGAATCTTACCCGTAAATGGTTAGATTCATCGTCTTTGCAAACTTTCAGACTTATATTAGTCCGCTCATGGCCATGTTTCAATCTTGAAGTCAGTTTCTTTCTCGAAGTTGACGAATTTGTGTGTGTTGAAGGTTTCTGAGAATATTCCCATGGAATCTTCCCCGTAAATGGTTGTATTCATCGTTCTTACGAACTCTCAGACATAAACTAGTCCGTTCCTAGCCAAGTTTCGATCCGGAGCCAAGGTTTGCATACAATATGCCGAATAGGGTTTGTTTAATGTTTGGGGAATAATACAAATGAATCTTACTCGTAAATGGATGGATTCATCGTTCTTACGAAATTTCCGACTTATAGTAGTCCACCGACGGCTAGGTTTCGATCTCGGAGCCATGGTTTGCATAAAATATGCCGAGAATAGGGTTGGTTTAATGTTTGGGGAATATTCCAAAGGAATCTTACCTGAAAATGGATGGATTCATCGTTCTTATGAAATTTCGGACTTATAGTAGTCCACTGACTGACATGTTTTGATCTCGGAGCTAGGGTTTGCATACAATATGCTAGAATAGGGTTTGTTTAATGTTTCGGGGAATATTCCAAAGGAATCTTACCTGTAAATAGATGGATTCATCGTTCTTACGAAATTTTCGACTTATAGTAGTCCACTCACGGCCAGATTTCGATCTCGGAGCCATGGTTTGCATACAATATGCTAGAATAGGGTTTGCTTAATGTTTCGGGGAATATTCCAAAAGAATCTTACTTGCAAATGGATGGATTCATCGTTCTTACGAAATTTCGGACTTATAGTAGTCCACTCCTGACCAGGTTTCGATCTCTGAGCCAACGTACGCATATAATATGCCAGAATAGGGTTTGTTTAAGGTTTCGGGGAATATTCCGAATGAATCTTACCTGTAAATGGATGGATTCATCGTTCTTACCAAGTTTCAGAATTATAGTAGTCCACCCTCGACCAGGTTTCGATCTCGGAGCCAAGGTACGCATACAATATGCCATAATAGGGTTTGTTTAAGGTTTCGGGGAATATTCCAAAGGAATCTTACCTGTAAACGGATGGATTCATCATTCTTACCAAGAGCTTCATATTTATCCATTCCGATGATGTATCATACTCAGTTTGAAGTCAGAACCCTCCAAGAGCTTCTTGGTTCATAGTTTGTATGGCGTTGTACCATATTTGAAGTTCGAATCGACACTAAGCTTCATATTTATCAATTTTGATGATGTATCTTGCTAAGTTTGAAGTCAGAACCCTCCCAGAGCTTTTTGGTTCATAGTTTGTATGTCGTTATACCACATTTGAAGTTCGAATCAACACTGAGCTTCATATTTATCGATTTCGATGATGTATCATGCTAAGTTTGAAGTCGGAACCATCCTGAATTTCGTGGCCCATCTTTAGTAATCTTATAACCTGAGTTTACCAGTGTGAACTAAAGCTACTTCATGACATGTATGACTTGTCAAAATTACTTCATGACCTATGCGACTTGCCGAAATTCAAACCGCAAGCACAAAGAGAAAGCACAAAAACACAAAGAGAAAGCACAAAGAAACACACCAATTATCGAATTCATTTTTCATTTTCCTAATTCATTCTTATACATTTTTGGCTTTTTTATATCAGAATGTCGATAACAATGTCCTAAATTTATTAATATGTTTTTTAGATTTTTTTTCATGTCAAAGGTTGATAATTAAGCCGAAAACATGAGTTCGTATTAACACAAAGAGAAAGCACAAAGACCTTGATCCGTATGACACTCTTAACTTAAATCTACACCGTTCAAATATTTTCCCAATCCGTATGACCCCATCCTACCACATCTTATCCGTTCAATTTTTTTTTCTCTCACTTATCTTCTTCGTTCTTTCACTTTTCTCCCGTCTCTCATCTTCCCCTCCCTAACTCAAGTTGCGCCTCCCTCAGATAAAAAAAAAAAAAAAAAAAAAAAACCTCACTCAAGATTTGTTTAACCAGTGATTTAACCATAAGAAGATCACTTCCCCGAATACTGTAAACCCTTTGTGTTTTTTCTTTTCTTTTTATTACAGAGAGTACCACGGGAACAGACATCTAACCCTAATTTATGGTTTTGAGATTGAAATCAAGCCTAGATGTAAATCGTTCTTTGCGATTCTTTTAAGAAGATGAGAAACGTCGATGAATGAATCGGGTGGAGATTTTGTTATTGCTACTGCGTCGGATCGAGAAGAAGAGAATTATTACTACGAATAGAAGCTAGGGTTTGTGTGATTCGATTTGATAGTGAAGAGAAGATCTGTTGGTTTCCATCAAGAATAGAAAATCTAGGGTTTGTGTTTGCTGTTGGTTTTGATGAGATGGATGGCTATTTGAAAGTTTGAGAAGGAATTGATGATATTAATGGGTCTTTGCAGTAATGAATTTGATACCAGATACGGTGATGGTGGAATTGAGATGGGTTTTATATGAATTTGGTGCATGTCTGCTCAGAAATCTTCTCTCTAACCATGAAGGTACAGATATAGGTTACTAAGTATGCTCTCTGTCACAAGTTCTATATCTTCTTGGTATTTACTCTTTTGCAAGATTGAAAACAAGCAACCTAAACCCTTTTTTTTTTCCTGTTAAAATCGAATCATGCATGTTGTTTTGTTGATTATAAGTGAAGTTGAGATGATTGATTTTTCTGAAATTGGTTTTCTTAACTTTTTGATTTGAGTATTTTTTTTCACCTAAAATTTGTGTATCTATGTTATCTGATTTGGGTGTTGACTAGTTTTTGTTGATTTTGTTTACAGGAAAAGACACACCCTTGTTCTTCGCCATCCCCACTTTCACCGCCGTCTCCATCCTCACCAGATTCTGGAGGAGGAAGAATATCAACTAGTCTTGTTATTGGAGTTGCCATTGGTTGTTTATTTGTTGTAAGAAGAAGAAGAAGATGAGAGATTAGTATCCTGTCGATTACTATGGAGGACCTCATCCACCTTAAGGTATAATTTTGCTTTTGATATATCTCATGATTTTTGTAAATTGATGAGTTGGGTACCTTCTACTCATCATGAAATACTCTAATGTCGATTTGATTGTAGAGATATGGAATTTATAATGAGCAATTCGTGTTTGAATATGTGATCCACACCTTGTAAACCCTGATATGTGTGTGTTTGTTATACTTACAAATTAGGATCCTGTGGTCGGATTGTAATGAAAACTTAGAGGGTAATACTTCGTTGCGTGATGTATGTACCATCAAAATTTCAGGAAAATCGGGTTACGTTTACTAGTTCGAATAATGAATGAATTACAGCTGCAATGTGCAGAATTCAGACCCTGAAGAGTTTAGTATTTATGATATTTCTCATTACCCGTTTACTGGATAAAGCTGAAATTTTTGTATGTTGTTTATAAACCTATAGATAATCTACTGTAAAAATTTCAGGAACATCCGATTTATTTAGGTACCCCAAAGTGCATAGGAATCATGACTGAATTCTGTATATCGATATTGAAAGAACTCATGTTGTAAGGTGCATATTTTTTTAATGAACCGTCATAATTTTCTGAATTTTGGATATGTTGTTGTACCCTGGGTATTAAGGTTACTATAAAAGTTTTGTGACGATCGGATGAATTTAACTACTGAAAGGTTTAGATAGATTATGGCTGTGTTATCAATAGTCGGAGTTTTAAACTCTGATGCTTGTTTTGTTGATGTATATTGTGTGGTTATTTAGCTTATGAAGTGGTTGTACCCAATTGTCGCCCTGGAAATTTTGAGGATTGTGGTTAGTTTTTCTGAAGATCGATATGTAGATTAGGTTGTGTATTGACGACGTTGTTTGATAACATGTATCATCTGTGACCGACAATTTATGAGTGTTTTGTAGTTTGTTTTGGAACATGCTAGTGTAGTTCAGTTTTTTTTGCATAATGAAAAATATTGTTTGAGATCCTGTTTTGTATTATACAAGTAGTATTTCAGTGTCTTGCAAAATGTGGTTCAAGGTCCAACTACGGAGAGTGTATAAATGCTTATCTAGGCCCCTGGTCTGTCTTTTTTTTTTTGTTGGTGTTGTAAGTTTTTGGTACTGAGCATTGCAGTTGGTATCATCTTTGTAGGCTTTGAATGCTTATGAATGAAACTAAATTCTATATGGGTTTGTTATACAGGTTCATATGGGGAGAGAATATAATCTGGGGAACTAAACATATCAGAAAGGATGAACTGCTTGCCAATTACTTCTTGTCGATCTTTAGTGACTGAACTGGTAATGGCTTGGTGGAGCTGTGTGTGCTTGTTGTTGCTGTTACAGGTGATATATACTCTCCAAAACAATGACACTTTACAATTTCACGTAATCTGTGAACCCATGTGTTGTTTCATAACGAAGACATATAACCAATTCAACGGGTTAAACTTCCAAAATTAACGATGTTGCTGCTTCCTTATTTTTAACATGTAATTTAAGCCTGTAGTCTTGTTCATCTGTTCATTTATTGATTATTCTTGTGAAGGTTTCTTAGTTCATCTTCTTTGTAAGAGTTATGGGTGAAGAAGCTGTGTTTGACCTTTATTGTTTTGTTGTAGGAAGACTGGTGGAGATGAGGAACGGATGGCGGCCTCTGCGGCTAATATGAATCTTAAATGGCGGGGCCTTGAAGAATGTTGTCTTTGTTATTTGTTATTCTGAGATCTCCTTTTGCCATCGCACATGGTGAGCTCCTTATTCTTATTAGTGTGAATTAGTGCATATGTTGCTTTCACATTATCAGATAAATTGTTCAAACTTGCCTTTCAAATAAGGAACCATTTTATCAGAAGAATATTTTAGACCATGCCTTCGATGTACAGAAATGGGATCAGTTTATTCATAATACGAACGAACCATAGTTTGCTTGAGGGATGATCTGTGAGCTTATACAATCATTATTTTTTGTTTCAGGTTCAACACTGGTGTCAACCGATGCTACTGCCCTTCGGACGAGGTTGCCAAGAGGGCGTTGGTTGATGGCCTAGAGTCTTCCCAGATTCGCGTGTTTGGTTTGTCAGTCAGGCCCTCGTTTTGCCGGCCTGTAAAGAAAACTGCAAGAGCTCTCGTGAAGCACTATTCAATGCAGAGAAAAGGGTTTGTTCCGGCCACATTGAAGTTCTGTAAAATTGCTTATATAGTAGCGATTATAATTGGAAATCTAATCTTCTTTTTAAAGATTTAATTTTGTATTTAAATTCTCAAAATTTTTTTTTTTTTCAAATCGAATATGTACCACAACTCATAATCCTAGTTGTCAAGGAATTCACATACAACTCTAATCATAGTTGTCAAGGAATTCACATACAACAGTAACCAAAGTTGTCAACGAAATCACATACAACTCTAAGCATAGTTGTCAACGAATTCACATACAAATCTTCCCAAAGTTGTCAACGAATTCATATATAACTATAATCATAGTTGTCAACGAATTCACATACAACTCTAACCATAGTTGCAAACGAATTTTCCATAACCCCAACAAGTGTAGTGTATGAGTTATTTTCACAACCCAAGTAAGAGTTGTGTTAGGCATAAATAAATTTTTTTGAAAGACATTCACAACTAAGCCTAGCGTGGTATACAATGGAACCACAACTGTGTTTACGACTAACATTGACGAGTTGCAAAGAATTGAGGATTTTCTACAACCCCCTTGTGCAACCTATCGATAAACGTCGTCTTATGTGGTACCACAACCGATTTCAAGGGGGTAGTTAATCGTTTTTTTTTCCCGTAGTGCACTGTGCTTTTTGTTTCTTGGACTTGGATTTTTCCTTTGTTTTTTTGTTTTTTTTAGTTTTTTTAGCTTCCTCCTCTCTGGTTTATTTGTGTACTTGTTACTTACTTCGTGTAAATTTATTTGTGCATGAAAAAGATACTCTCTTCCAATAATAATAATAATAAAAAAAAAAGTGAGCACGTTTGATTTTCTTCACTTAAATCTTACAAATTCCATTTATTTTTTAAAACTTTGATTTATAACAGTCCCCAAAGAAATATTGGGTGATCAAACTAGCTGACTGATTTGAACCCTAAAAGGTTGATCTAAAAACAGACATTTTAGATGGACAAGTTCTGTTGATAATCGAATAAATGTTAAGGGGAAGCAAGGAATGTAATATTACACATATGCAAATGTTGTGTCGTCTTCATGGCATCATCTTGTTGGCGTCCTCATGACAATAAGCTGCTGGCATCATCGATCCTCTTTTAACCAGCACTAGGTATTCTTTACAATTTTTTTACAATACCGATCAATTAAATTAGATTTCCTTTGACTCGAGGTAGTAAAAGTAAACCAAAATCTTAGAGACAGTGGTGGACGGACCCATTCGTGTGAAATCAAGCTCCGCCATTCACATGAAAATTCCGTATGGTCACTAGAAAATAGCGGGTAGGTCATCGGCCATACTTTTCTTAAAGTAAAGGCGTAACTTTACACAATAATAGGAAGATATGGTGATCATGGAGCCTATAAAAAATTTGTAATTATCATTCCCATGCACTTTGTTTGAAACTTGGCCAAGGTATATTAGTTTTAACCTTTCTTCTTTTTTTCCCTTTAGCTTTCGGTCCGATGAACATTGGTCTCTTTCACCTTAAGTCTAGTCCACTCGCATCTTATCCATGCATTAGAAAAAGAAAAAAAAAAAAGATAAAAACAGATAATCTTTACTTTCTTTGGACAGAATCTAACAAAGGATATAGAAATGAATTACAAATTCCCAAGGAAAATCCTTTAAAACCGATTTTCAAATCTCACTCACATGAGCGGAAACCAATACACGAAAAAGTGATCCCCTACTAGATTACCTAGTTCAAGTTGGCACTATTAGATTACCTAGTTCAAGTTCCTAATATTAGATTACCTAGTTCAAGTTCACATAATTCTTAAGGTAAGGAGGGGAAAAGAGTATTTTTAAGTATTTTTTATAATTATACCCTTATGGATAATAACTAGTGAAGTTTTGAAATGATTTATCTCTCAAATTACACCACAGATGTTCGCAAACTTCATACAATTGAAAAGCATTTTAAAACACCTACGTAACGAATATAAACATGCCTATCAAATTATGCATATTTCTTATACTAACAATAATGAATTACAAGGATAATTTTAGAAATATGTCATTGTTTAGTGATATAGGTCATCTATTATGGGACAAAATCTAAAAGTAAATAGGTCAATCGATAGTGGGACGGAGAGAGTATTTGATATCGTATGCTGAATAGAACGATCCGAGTAGTTAAGGAAAAAACTGATTGATGTTATAAACAGAAATTTATTATATAGATGCCCAATTTAGTGGAACCCTATTACTTGGGAACCTATTAGAGTATATCACGGATGCTACAAGTCAAGGTGACCACAAAGAGAAGACAATAATAATTAAAGATTGCAGGATAAGAATATTGCATGTAATCTTTTAGTTTCCTTGATAAACATATACTAATATTAATTAATAATATATTTTCATCCTCTCAACTCTATAAATAGAGTGTAATTGTAATTGTAATTGTAATCTCATCCCAGCATAATCAGTCTGGAGATCAATATATTCTCACCCTAAGGGGTTTCTCCGTGGACGTAGGTGTTAGTGCCGAACCACGTTAAATCTCTGTCTCATGTCACGATTTCTCTTTGATCCATGATCCCTCGATACTCATAATTTATTATGGTATCAGAGCGGGGAGATCCGCTCAAACTGCTTCCGCATATCATTTTCATCGATTTTGTTCAGGCGAATTTTCAACAGTGGTCTGTTTTTGTTTATATATCGGTGATTATTAAAAAAAAAAAAAAAAAAAAAAAAAAAAAAACCATTTTTATTACGGGTCTGAAGATTATTAGCTATACGCTAGAATTTTTGTTTTCTTTCTCGATTCCATTTTTGGCACCGTTATTCATTACATATTGTGGTTTCGTGTCAACAAGTTTACTCATCATATCTGTTTTTGATGAGATCATCGTTTTTTTTTTTTCTTCACCATATGGTTCTCAAATCGAGCCGTGGTCGATAAATCAGTGTTCAAGTTAAGCACTTTGATTCTCTCCGTGTTCAACTTGCGGGGGATGTTAGAATATAAAAAGAGAAGACAATAACAATTAAAGATTGCAGGATAAGAATATTGCATGTAATCTTTTAATTTCCTTGATAAACATATACTAATATTAATTAGTAATATATTTTCATCCGTGATATACTCTAATAGAACCAAGTATGTAAACTCTATAAATAGAGTCCTACATGACATAACTTGAAAAACCAAAACCCCAATACTTAGGTATTGGTCCAAAGCTTGGATCTAAATTTCCTTTCACGAAACTTCTACTTGCCTAAATTACCCAAGATTAAAAAGCTTAGAATTGGTTGTTTTATGTCTTGCTTAATAGCTAACCTTTCGTGCACCAGCCGCATATAGTTCTCTTTTATGTCAAGGGCCACATAATGATCTTAAACTGAGACACCGTTATTACGTCAATTGTAAATACCAACCAATAAACAAGGAATTGTTGCTTTCCTACGGGATATTGAGCAATTTTAAATTTTACTCACAGTAATAATCTCCAAAATTCGGACTGTTCCGCTTGTAGTTGGAACATGTATGGACACAAAAGATAAATGGGTGTGCACCCTGCTTGTTAGCCTATATCATTAGTCCTCGTAGTGACTAAATTGATCTTGAATTAATTTATTTTTCGAAAAAGAAGTTTCCAAAATCTCATTCTGTATCATTATCTTGTTGGCCCTGTAAGTCACAATTTGTAATTATTTTTTTGGAGCTTTATTCGCATATTTTATATGCTTTTGGTCTAACCAACAAAATCTATGGTTGATATTAAATTTGTATCCCAAGAAGACTACAAATTACATAATTTTTTTTACGTCTTTTGAAGTCATTATCTACGGTCCAACTGGTATTCTCAAAATATAGAATATATTATGAGTATGTGTCCTCGATTTAATCGGATATACTTTGCGAACTTGTTTTCGTATATGAGATGATTATATTTCCGCCATGATCAGGGGGGACTATACATTACCAGACGTTTCTCTCCCATTTTGATCAAATCGAAAAAGGTGATATCTACTAGGCGTGAAAATATCTCATCTAGCTTTTATATAAGCTTCTGCCGTTTGAAAAGGAAAACTCAATCACATCTAGCAAGAAAGTAGCATTTTTTTATATAGGCTACATATAGCTCCAATAGAGTCTATCATAATACGATTCACATTCTCAAAATTCATATCTCCTCATTTGAATACTAGGAGATTATCATGCCCATAGGCGCTGGTACTAGTAACATTCTCAAAATATTATGCTTGCTTAAAACTTGTCTATGATATAAACTATTAGTTATGATTTGGTGCTTGTTTTCTATAACACTCATATAGTTGAGTTAATTAGCATCCATACTTACGTCAAAAGTTGTACTCTTTTTCCTTTGTTTCAGGTTTTGTCCCATGTGGTTTTCCTGACAAGGTTTTAACGAGGCAACATCTTGTTGATGTTTATTTTTCTTTCAAAATGTTGACATTTGTGCTCTTTTTCCTTCATCCAAAAATTTTCCCATTGGGTTTTACTGGTAAGGTTTTAGTGAGCCTAATTAATTCGACATGGTGGTCATCCAAGGGGGAGTTGTATCAATTTCGGTTATTTGGTGGATTCCCACCATTAACTAGGTCATTTTATTAGACAACATCAACATAACCATCTCCTATGATTTTGGATATCATTCTGATCCATATAAGGTATGATCACAAACTTTTCTCACCTTTGGTACTATAACTGCGTATTGGCACTTTGTTGAAGAATCTACATCAACGACTTTTGCAAATCATCTCCGAAAAGCTAGCAATCCAAGAAGCAAGTCCTCGATGTATTTACAGAAACGTGAAGACTCGAGAACACTACCATTAGAAGACTAACACAAAAGAAGATTTCATCAACTGACAAATTTCTCACGAAAGCATTGTTATCTCCAGCATTCAAGAAATTCGTTTATCAAAATTGGGAAATCTCGACTCGAAGATTTGCAAGCCAAGCTTTAATTGAAGTACTTTTAACGAGGTTTTTCTCATTGGATTTTCCTTATCAAAGTTTTAACGAGGCAACATATGCATGTCCAACTCTGTTCTAAGTTTTTTCATAATTGTATTCTTTTCCCTTCAGTCGGGTTTTGTCCCTTCGGATTTTCATGATAAGGTTTTAACGAGGCAATTAGCTTAGATATAGTGGTCATATAGGGGTGTTATAAACGGAAGTTTATTATATAGATGCCCACTTTAGTGGAACCCTATTACTTGGGAACCAAGTATGTAAACTCTATAAATAGAGTCCTAAATCTTTGTATTTCATACTAATTAATAAAATTTCTTTCTCTCCTTTTCCCGTCTACTCTGTGTCTCCTTCTCTATTTTTTAGTTTCACAACAATTGAAACCTTTACACTTTTTGTTTTTATTAAGAAAATTTCAACCTAGTGGGAGTAGTTCTTAAGGTTATTTTTGTGACGAACTAATTAAAAATGGCCATCTACTCAGATGATCTAGGATCGGTTATTTTAAAAAATTAAAATCAAATGATAGAAACTCAGATCAGAAAAACAAAAAAATTTATCACTAAGAAACCCAAGTTTTCATCAATAGGATCTATGATTATAGATAAGGACGCCAAGCAAACAAACATAAATTGAAATGAACCATGAAACGATACAAGTCGGAAACAATAGCAAACATATTTTCCTTACAAATTGCACCATAACAAAAAAAAAAAAAAAAAAAAAAAAAAGAAGCAAAAACAGACCAAAGACACCCCAAACTCAACAGAAACAAAAGCAAACACACAAATCCAAAGAAAATTAACAGAAGCTGACATTTAACCGAGCACGAGAGGCTTCCACTGGATGATTTGATGAAGACATGTTATTTTTAACCTGTCTTGGGTGAGTCGACCAACATCTCCGACGCAAACAGCTTCCGTGCTGCATAAGAAGTTCCTCCATTTACGCACAAACTCCAAATATTTGGATCGAACCTTGCATCTTCCATATTCGGGATCAACTCAGCCACATTGACAACCACTATAGGAAATACTCCTCTATGGAAACGGTTTGATTGAACGTTCGTCGTATGATCTTCGGCGAATATAGGCACGCCCATTTCCTTGGTAATTGTCAAATGATTATCTTTCCGAAACATTTGAATTTCAAGATCATCAAAAGGTACCCAGCTACTAGGAACTGGATGACTAGTCATCCATGGCCCTTCATCGGTACTCGATCCACCTCCAGCTCCACGACACTCTGCAAGCTTTGACGTCAATTCAGATATCTTCTTCTCGCAAGCTTGCTTATCAGACTTCCTCAGGGCCTGCTCCCGATGCAATTTCTCTAGTATTTCTACTACTTGTGCTTTCAACTTCTTATCCTGTTCCTTAAGACTGAATATCGTAGTTTCCAACTCGGAAACCTTTTTCTCCAAAGCTTCTTTTTCAGCTTTGTGTTGTTGATCAGCTTGTTCTTCCTCTGGTTTCTGTTTATCTCCATCCTCGACGGGCAAAGGTTGAATACCAGGCATACTGTAGAAGACAGAATTTGGAACCTCACGAGACACGATCCATAGTTTTAATACAAGATCATATGTGGCCACGATACCTTGACAGTTTATCATCGTGAACGGTCTTTTCAGCAAATCGGAGAAAAAAGCCTCATAATCACTTTCTTTGTTATTGCCCGAGTAGAAATGTTTATAAAAATTGTAATTTTCGTAAGCAGGTGTTGTAATATCTGACCCCAATTTAGTACCGACGGATAAATTATTCCTGGCCGGAAATATTCTAAAAATAGGCGGATTGACGGAGTACATTCCTACAAGTAATTTAGGATCATTAAACCAAGACATAGTTTGACTGAAACTAGGGAGAGGAGGGATGAGAGGAGAAAGAAATGAGTAATGGGTTGGAGGATATATGAATCTGCTTAGCCAAGGCTATCATATATATAAGTAAAGATGGATTTGGGATAAATCACAAATGGACACTATCAATAATCAATTGATAAATCAAAATAATGTAGGGTTACTTAATAATTATAGGGTATATTAATTAAATATCTTTAGTTAGGCCGACCGAGCGAAGCGAGGGAGGACTTTATATATATGGTGACTTTGTGTCAATATGAAGCGTGACTTTTTTTTCCAATTTAACAAAAAAGATTGGATTTGGTGTCATACCCCCGAAATATCCAAACTATCCCTCCAATATGAAAGGTATCAAGCCTATTTCTTTTTTTCATTTAGATATTTTCGTAAATAAACCCAAGAGGAAGGGCACTAAGGTATTAGACATTTTTGTAAATAAACCAAAGAGGAAGGGCAGTAAGATATTAGACATTTTCGTAAATAAACCAAAAAAGAAGGGCAACTAGATGTAAGAGCCAAATTTTATTATAATTCCTTATGTATCGTATTTCTTTAAGGGTATAATTGACAACCAAACTTTAATATAACATATCTAAAAATCATGCCTTGGAATTTTACAAATTTTATCTCGTTGGAAAGGTTTTAAAAAATCTACGCAATGAGTATAAACAACAATATTAAATTTAGAGTTTTTACGAAAAATTTGGAAAAATATTTATCATTTTAGGCACAATTTTGAAAATAAAATGGAGATCCATTGTGCAAACTACCACAAAAGGATACATAATACTTTATGTAACCATATTTTGGTTTTATGCATCAACTAATTTTCTTTTGCAACTAATAAAACGATGTACTCTCTCCGTTTCAAGAAAAATGATATTTTCACTTTAGCTATAAATTTTCTTTTACAGTCCAATTGCAGGAGTGTTTCATTTTTTCTTCGGTCGGCCTTCCCACCGTGGCAGCGGTCATCTAGTTAATAATTATATATCTATGAGGTCAGTCAAGCAGAATATTTCGTGTATTCACATGGAGTGCCAGTAATTCACACAGGTTCGAATACAAACTAATCCTTCTGGTGTCACGCGCGTGCGTTGCACTAGTTCAGATCTGTTATCGTGTTTATTACAAAATTTAAGCACAGTTACCATACTAAGAGCTTCTCCAATGGTGGTTGTGTGTGTTTCCTAGGTGGCAACACAAACAAGACATCCTCATACCATTTTTTCCTTAAATTTAGAGGAAAAGAATAGCTCATCTCCAATGATGTTGTTTGTGATGTTGTATGGATTAAATGCATTTTTTTATTTTTAGAAACTTTTAGATTTTATTAGAGCTAAAAAAGGTTATTTAATATATTTGAATTAATTTTAGTAAACAAAAGCTTACTAGGATGGCCTCACATTGTCAAGGTGAATGCCTAAAACTTGACATTCACCTTGACAATGTCTAAAAAAAATAGAGCCATGTCATCTTCATATTGATTAATAAATTGGGGTTGGAGAACAATTTTAGGGAAAATGAATGTCTATCCTACGTGGACTTAGACATTTACCTTCACATACATTCCATTGGAGAAGCTCTAAGTGCTCGTAATTTATTTTTTGAGGGAATTTTCAAGTTTCAACCAAAACTTAAATAAGGTAGAATGTGAATTTGTTCCCGGTTCCTTCATGAGTCAACGATCCTGAGGACCCATGTTCTACTCCTCTGAAAACTGATAATGATGAATATAGTTACTACTTGTGTGTTCACAGCCAACTCTAGAGCTAAAAGAACCCCTTGTGTTTCAGCCTTTCAGCATCATCCCTGACATTGGCCTCCAATGCAATACCTTGGTGTGCTAAGTGATGGTCACATCTTTTTGATAGCAGTGGACTCATCACTAATCAAACAGTATGCAAATATAGCTTACAAACTTCACTCCCAACAAGAACTCGCTCTTATTGGCTCTGGTTTCTGCATCTATACGATCAACCAGTGACCTAAGGAGCAAGGTTTCAACACATTCTCAAGTGGAAGCTGTAATGTCGTTCAATTCATGCAACTTGCATTTTCAAGTCATGCAGTTCAAAAAACAAAAGACCCATCGACGGTCTATGTACATACATGTTAAAATAGTTAGGGAAAGATTCCCTCTATTTCAAGCTTCTTTACGTTTTTAACTCAAAACACGTATAGCTTAGAATACCGAGTTCCATAAAAGAAATGTAACACCACAAGTATTCGAAAATTTAAAAGAAAAGACCCCGCATGTGTTGAAGTTTAAGCCAGGATGACAAAAATCACAAGAAATCTTCTGATCAAAAAAAAAAAACCTTTTGGAATTACCTCTGACGCCCATCCAATGACGTACGAGCAAACTTGGTCGCCTATTTTCCAATTCACAAAATTGGTCAATCAACCCCAATAACGACAATTCCTGGGTAAAAAAGACATATAAAATTTGATACTGTTTAAATGGACGAGAATGTAAAAATAGCCAGAATGTAAACAGTTTCATCCTACTCATTTTCAAATACTTTTTCTTATTTTTAATTTACATCAGGATGCATCCAGTTTCACCCTCGCTATTTTTGAATTTTAAGCCAGGATGAATCCAGATTCATTCTTGCTATGTTTTTTGGTGTTCATTTCACTCATACTAATTTTTATTCGTCCATTAGAACCTAAGTTGTAAAAGGCGAGCGCCTGGAGCGCCTAGGCGCCAAAGGCCCACTAAGCGTAGGTCGGGCGCCCGAGTAATCCTATTCCACTCTACTTCCCACGCCGGCGCCTTAGGCGAGAAAGTTTGGCGCTTTAGGCGCTTCGCGGAAATGTTAGGCGCTAGCCTAAGCGCCAAATTACGTTACATCACAGTTAACTTTGCAATTGATCTTCATAAATTAAATTTCCATAACAGTACGATTCTCCTCAAATTAGAACTTTTCTTTCCATAGTTTATGTTATCAATTTCAGCAACAATCAATGATAAACATATGGAAACATACTAATCGACTTCATCCTCAATCAGGGTTTAAAATATGTAAACTTCATTAATAGATATTATCATGGCAATATCAGCGCATGGAGAGTGAATGATCAAACTATGGAAACTTTATATATATAGTGAAATATCAATATTAATGGAAAATTAATCACCATCGACAATCAATAATAAAAATATGGAAACAAATAGTAATCAAGTTTGATGTAGAATTAAGGGAAGCTGGTCTTAGAGCTTCCAAAAATATATTTTCTTTCCTTGGCAGAAAGTCTCGGCTTTTTCTCATTCCTTTTTCTTCTCACTCGGTTTCCTGTTTCTATTCAAACTCTCTCCTATTATTGCTCAACCAGCAAATCCTGGATTGGTATAACTCAGTGTTCTGAAAACCGGCCCGGCCCTGCCGGTCGGACCGGAAAAACCGGGAACCAGTCCCCTTTCCGGTCCGATTCAATACTGACCCAGTAATTCTAGAAAAAACCGTTCTCTAAATCAAAAACCGGATGACCCGGCCGGTCCAACAGCCGACCCATACGACCCATCACGGTCCAACAGCCGATTCAACCCTAAGGGTGCACACGGTACGGTTCGGCTCGGTTCTTGCCGAGACCGAGTACCTGTACCTCCCTAGCCTCGGTTCCTATTTTTTGGACCGGTACCTGTACCCTGTACCTCGGTTTCGGTACTATTCGGGACCAGTACGGTACCAGGTACGGTTCCGGTACCAGTCTCGGTTCCAGACAAATTTTTTTGAGTTATACTGCCAGACTTCCTTTCTTGTCCTGGCCTTCTGACGAACATCTTAGATAGTGCTGAGTCCTGTATACTGTAGCCTTTGGGCTGTTTTTTTGTGGATTGTTATCACAAAGCAATGATCCAATTTTGAGAATGAGCAGTGAAGTATTATGTAGTTTACATCTTCCTCCACTTAATTTGTTTCTGCAATTCCAAATTCACTTGTATTCAAGTTGTTCGCTGTAGTAGTTTACATCTCCTCCACTTAATTTGTTTCTGCAATTCCAAACCCACTTGTATTCAATTTGTTCGTTGTAGGTACTCCATTTCGTACAACTAACCATGCAAACGCTGAGCTTCTTGGAAGCACATGCTTTCTTCATATATGCTTGAAAGTTTGTGATAGAAAACCTATATTGTTGCTTCGTCAAATAATTATTAATGGGTTATGGCGTAACTAATGGGTTCTTGAATAGGTATGAATCTACTAGTCTCGGTCACTAAATCTAATGGAGTTCTGTTCAGAGTTCTTCCTTCTCAGAGAGAAGACGGAAAAAAAAAAGAAGAAAAAACAATGAGAAACCCTAGCCTTATTGTTCTATATATACCACCCTATAATCTAATGGCTATTATTAGTTTATTACCCTAAATCGAATGGCTATTACTACTCGGTACATTCGGTCCGGGACGGTACGGGACTCTGATAGGACCGTGTACCTGTACCTCCCTAGCCTCGGTTCCTATTTTTTGGACCGGTACCTGTATCCCCTTCCTCGGTTCGGTACAAAAACAGGTACGGTTCCACCGGTTCCGGGACGGTCCGTCGGTCCGGCTCGGTTCCTGTGCACCCTTATTCAACCCTGTCTAAATCAGAAAATTTTAAATTCATGAAAAAATGATATATTCTTGTGAATCTTTTCCATTCCATCATATGATTCAAAGTACAGTGAGATACCTTCAAATCAAAAATCAAATAAACACACCCACATCAAGATTTAATTATAAAATTGATTTAACTACCGTCCATACAAGAGGAGTTCACAAAAGAAAAAAAAAATACAAAGAGGAAATTGGTTACCAAAAAGGAAAGGAAGAAAGAAATTAAGAGGATGAACAAACTATGAACTTCTTAGTTCTTACAGAGAGATGAAAAAGAGAGAGACAGGGTTAACAGAGAAGGAGGCGAATGATAACCCTAGTTCTTCTTTTTAATTTTGTTTTAAGGTTTTTACGTGTTGACTTCTTAGCATGTGGGGCACTTGAATGGAACGTGTTAGCTCAGATCATTAAACACGTATATATGTTGATAGAATAAAAACACCACACTGCAGTGCACATGTAAGGAGAAAGGTTAAAAAAGATAGGTTTTAATATGACCCAGTGAACCAGGGTTGAACCACTGGTTGGCCCACTGACCCATGACCCAGTGATTTTTCCGGTTCGATGGCCGGGCCGGTTTTCAGAACATTGGTATAACTTCCATATTGAGTCAAACAGGACCGAGAATCACATTAAATCTCCATGTTTAAGTGAATATCTTCTTCTTCCCTTTTTAGTCGAGAATCACATTAAATCTCCTACTTTTTCGAATCTTGAAGACTTATCTTCCCTGTTTTATATCCACCAACTAATCCCAAATCAATTCCATGGAAACCTCCAACTAAATCTCGTCCAAAATCTTGCCAGAAAACATGCAGATGAACAAATATTTTTCCTGCCATATTTTAGTTTTAATAAGGTCGTGTATGATGATAGTCGTAGTGGATTCTCTTGGGACTGTGTTCTTTTATTTATTAAACAGTTCAATGGCATAGAAATCTAAAACAGCATTGATTGTATAAGCGATCGCCTAGGCGCTAGGCGACGGGTTTGGCGCCTCGCCTCGCCTAGCGCCTAGAACAACATAGATTAGAACCATGTTTTAAAAATATTTGGGCAATTCTCTTTCCAATTTCAGTAGGAAGATGTTTTGATTTCGTTCAAGTCTCGTGATACATGGCCGAGCTGTAAAAGTTTAAGAGAATAGAAAGTGGTCAATGATGTAAATCGGCTTAAACACGTACATTTGTAAGGAATAACAAAGATATCAAATCTGTGTACAGACAGATAGCCTACCCCTAAGTGTCTCGGACTATCATTGAAGTCATCTTATCGTTGTTGAAGAGTAGTGATGAGATCCTTATAATCCTGATTTAATATAATAAAATATCCGGGCATGAAGAAACAGGATGAGGAAGCTATAGCATATTGCTACAACCTTCTCTTTTATTTGCCATTAATAATAAATACGAAATCAGAGATAGAGAGACTTGCCATTTTCAGCTGGTCCATTTCGGGATTAAGATTCTTCTTGAGATGAGCAAGATCCTGTACAAGGAAGACCAAGAAAAACACCATCAACATCACCAATTGGTGCAAATACACAGTCTGACACAGGAGACTTCAAGTTTTTATATAACGAGCTACTAAAAGAAAGCATATGTATTTTTCTTGCAGGACAAGATAACACTTAAGGGAGTGTAGGACCTGCACAGAGACGAAACTGCATTTTTGCTCCTTAAAAGAAAGCATATGTATACAGACTGGTCAAAATTTTGTGTTCATATGGATCAATCACTACATTGTCATATCCAGGTCGACATGCAATAATGTTAATCTGATTCTACACATCACCGGTTTATATAAAGAATTTATTCTAGTATAATTTCATATTCTCTTCTTTAAATTCCATCACAAACCTGTCAAATAATGTCTTGCTGATGTAAATATCTTTTTCATTGTTTGTTGAATATTATGATAATTAGATCAAATTTTGGAGGTTTAACAAAAGAACGGGCAATTAGGGTATATCCCAATTAATTGGGGAATAAGAATTAATATTATCATTGTTAGAGCACTGCTCGGTTGAAATCGCAAGCGTTGCTATCTGAAGTTTGTTTGTCAAGTTTAGTTGCCAAAACTACAAGTCTTGATTTCTAGTCTACTTATAGCTAAGTCTCGGACTAGGATAGTAAGTGTAGTTGAGCTCTAGACTCCACGGCGTTCATCATGCAAAGATGAAGAACTACTCAAGGAACTGGTGAAACTTCATCGACAAAAAGGTATGTGGAGACTTGAACTTATCTATCACTCAAAAGTCTATCTACTCTATCTCCTATCTTGAGACAAAAGTCTTATTGCTATATAGACTTTGATTATACACATTTGCTATTTCGAGCCGAGTTTATCTCGCTTATCTATTTCTCGAAATATGTGTTGGTAATCTTTCGTTTTGGCCAAGTTCATCTTTACTCGTGACGAAAGTCATGTTGATCATCTCAATTTCTTGAAAATCGCTTTGATGAGAAATAGTTTGTGAATAACAACTATATAACATCCTCTAAGAATGTTTCAATGATTGAAATGAGAGTTTAGAATATATAACCTTGAATGGATATAAACATTGTATGTGAACTCATACTTATGTGAGTCCAAAATCCTTGAACCAAAATATGCGTACTTTACTGGTTTAGGATGTCCGGAGCTAAGTCCGGGTACTCGTACGCGTACTGCTGGAAGTTTACATTTCGTAAATTTCTGATGGAGTTTGTGAACTAAAAACAAGCTCAATCCGAGTACTTAAGTATGTGTACCGGTATGCGTACTTAAGTGGGTTATTTTCTAAAAACAGTTTATTCATGAACTAAACATTTATATATATATTAAGGAATACAATCTTTGCAAACCGTGGCTATAATGTTCATGAATCGATTCGATCGAGTAAATCAAAATCGTTTTTGCTTCGATTGTGTCTTGTATACTTCTATGAGATCTAAGTAATTGAACAACTCTCTAACTAGTTCATTTGAGTCATTTGAACTAGTTATGGTTAAGATGAATAAGATTGATATGAAAGTGCTCATATGGCTAACCATTGGTTAACTATTGTTGAACCAACTAGGTGTACACGTTTAGGTACGGTTACTCAAACCTAAATGAAGTATATTTCATTTGTATATAACAGGCTAAGATTCGATCTAATGGTTGAAAGATATTAGCTTGAATCTAATCAGGTTTTCATTTAACAGTGAATATTGAATGCTTTGTTACCAAGGTAACTTAGATTGCAAACCCTGATTTGGAGACTATATAAAAGGAGAACTCTAGCAACTTGGAAACCTAATCCCCACACCTCCTGTGTGATACTAGTTGTATAACCTAGAGTCGATTCTCCTTTAAGCTTAGGTTTCTCACGAGACTTTGTAGGTTAAAGACTTAAAGACTTCATTGGGATTGTGAAGCCAGACCCAATTATTTACTTTGTAGTTGCGTGATCTGATCTTGTTGTTCCTATCGTGTTTGATTACGTACAATCGTAAGATTGGCTTGAGATTTATATCTCCGATAGGCAAGATAGAAAAGTAGTCACAAACATCTTCGTCTCATCGTTTGTGATTCTACAATATCTTTTTTTGCTAGTCGATTAAGATTATTGTGAGGTGATTGATATTTCTAGGCTGTTCTCGAAAGTTACCTTCTCTTTTTTTTTTTTTAGTTTTGGATTCAGTTAAAATATCTCTTTGAAAATGTAAATTTTCAGAATCAGATGACTATTCATCTCTTTTTGGGAATCTTAATAGAATCTTACTCGTCATGACACCCATTTTTTTTTTTTTTTGAGGATTATTCAACCAATTTTGTGTTATTACTAATTTTATTGATGAAAGATTGAAGCCTCAATCCTTGTGCTAATTTTCTTTGTGATTATCGGGAAATGTTATTCTCGTACAGATATAATATAAATCTATATGATTAGATTTAGAATAGTGATATGGAAGACTGGAATAGGTGCAATTGTTCAAGATCCCATTTTGCTTCATTAATGCATAGTGATATTGCTTCTTGAACAATGACTTTGGGCGATGTATAAAAAAATTGATTTTGATGGTGAATCAGGTGTAAGTTGTAATTGTGATGAAGGTGATGGTAAATTAAGGTAGATTGGTAGTGGTGGTGAGATTTGAGATATAATACAAACTATGATGATATCAGCGAGGAATTCTTGATCTATTTCCAGAGTTATCAGTGAATATTAACAAAGATATGAAGTTAGTGCGATGACTAAAATCATG
This sequence comes from Papaver armeniacum, assembly GCA_023531295.1. NCBI lineage: Eukaryota > Viridiplantae > Streptophyta > Magnoliopsida > Ranunculales > Papaveraceae > Papaver > Papaver armeniacum. The sequence continues at coordinate 91,556 of JAJJWW010000188.1, forward strand.
GGTTCATGGTGTTTCACTAATTGCGACAACGCAGCATCTTCAATTAATATCTTAGCTATTTGTAAACATATTACAAACCTAATATCTTTAGTTTATGTTTTTTCATCAGTAACCTTCAATTTATGTTTGACATCAGTAACCGATTCCTGTGACCATCACTCTCCGTTAGAGATGAAAAGTAAAAAGAAGAGGAGAAACCGAGAAAGTGAGAGGAAAAAACAACTAATTTATCACACGTCATATTTGTTTTCTTCGAATTTTTGTCCAACTCATCCAACCACATCAGACAGGAAGGAGAGTGGGAAAGACAAGAGGGGGGAAATAGCATTTCCCGTGATTCTGAGGAGAGTAAAAAAAATGTTTCTGTAATTTTTTATTTTTTATTTTTCTGAAAGGAAAAGGTTAATAAAAGAAAGAGTGCTAACACAAAAAAATGACACTCATTATCTTAATAAGCACATGCCAACATTAATACCGATAACAAAAATAAGAAAACAGAAAGGAATTATCTTCACCACTATCACTTCGAAATCTTCGTATCGTCGGGTTGAGATCAACAATTAACAAAAAAAATCTATAAAAAGAAAAAACCGCAACAAAAGCTAACAAGGGGTTAGTCAGGTTGGATTAATAGAGACATTTAGAGACTTTTTATGCAAGATCTCTTGGATGACTCTATGTGAGTTTAGAGATTTTGAGAGACTCTCTGAATGATTTTCAAGGAATTATGGTGATTCATTGAGACAATAAAGCATACATGAATTTCCGCTTACACACATGAGACAAACAATATATTTATTTATTTTACAAAATGAATATATATGAATATTTCAATGAAAATGTATTAGTCCATGCATGGCTAACATAAATTGTAACTATTCTGCCAATAAATTCAAAACGAAATGAACAAAAGGGATTTGAATTTATAGTAAACTTATTAGCTTATTAATCCATAAAGAAAAGAGAAAGAACAAAATCTCTCAAAATATCACCTACTTAGGCGAGACTTATTTTTAGCAATTTATGGCATATTTTATAATACAAGTCTCTCAAAACCATAAGTCATTGATTTCAAATTCCATATAACAGAGACGTCTGAAGACTTTTTGAAAGTCACGATCCAATAATAGAGATTGTTTGAGATTTTGAAGAACTCTCTATTGACTAAAAAGAGATTTTAGAAGTCTATAAAATTCTTCCAATATCTCAACAAATTTCAATTGACTAACGCCCGGTAAGTTCTTTTGAAGAGATCATTTTAAATTGTCATAAATTGGTAAACCAACCCAATAAATGCAGATAAATGCAAATAAAGACGCATGAGTCTTGGAGATGATAAACAACGCTGAATTGGGGGCCCCAAAACTAATTAGGGGCCTCACACTAGAAGACAAAAAAGGTCACCCAAACCTAATTTCAACACCCCTTATCCAAATATATTTTAGGTAATGGCTAATATACCCTTATTTAATTAATGATAATTTTACTTAATTAGTGTTAATCTCACTTAATTTGATTTTAACTTTTTTTTTTCAAATTTCTAGTTTTTTTTTTTTTTTTTTTCCTGAGACTTGCATGAAAAGTCGTTAGGTAGTGAAGTTTTTCAATAACGATTCTTAATAGTCGTTAAAGTTTCAAAAACGACCCCAAGAGTCGGTAGTGTTTAAAGGTTGTTTCTTGACGACTCTAAACTGTCGTTAATGTTTATAAAAGAGTCGTTAACTTCTTTAATGTATTTCCGCCATTAATGACTCTTAGAAGAAGATAACGACTCTTTTATAAACATTAACGACATTTAGATTTCCCAGTTGTCTCTATGTCTTTTCTTTGTCATGACTCTGTCGTTCCTTTCCATCCGTATGGCATCAGGAATGAGAGGCTAAATTTTTCTAACTCTGTACTACCCTTTAGTGTCAAGCCATTCCTCCAAATGTTCTTTCAAAGTGGGTTTAAAACCGTAATTGCTCATCACTGTAATAATATATTTAGTGACAAACAACTGTCACAATTGTTTGTAGTATAAGAGTAACGGCAACGAATCACTTTCGTAACACATATAAATTCGTAACACATATAATATAACACGAATTTGTATATTATAAAAAATTGAACTTGAATTATTTGGGGCTCTAGGCTAACAAGAGTTTTAGGGCTTATCGCTTATGGCATGCAAAGGGTAGTGAAGAAATATTTCTCCAGGCAAGAAGTGCTAAAAGGGCATTTTACATGGGTAATTAAGTGCTGTTGACAATGGAATAAATGTTAAGGGGCAGCCATCAGTGTGATGTCCATGCTGTCGTCCGAATGATATCATCTTGCTGGCGTCATCATGACAATATGTTGCTGACATCATCCATCCTCTTTTAATCCGCACTAGACACCTTAATATTTTTTTAGACTAGAGGTAGAAACGTAAAGGGGCGTTTTTGACGTATCGGGTCGGTGGATTTAATAAAGGAATAAAAGTAACGAAAAGAAGCAGAAGATATCGCACCATGGAATTTCCTACTTCTCATATAAGTCAGTCTTCCCACTAGCTAGTTTAAGGTTGGCCCAACTGATTAGGAAAAGTGCGCATAATCTTAATAATTGTTAGTGTACAGTTCTGGCACTCGCATTCCCAGCTTCACCATAAATAGACCTTTTTACTATCGACTCTCAACCAAAATTTCTCAACAACAAACTTAAATTTTCTGCTTACAAGTTCAGAAATTTTCCTCTTCTTCTTCTTCTTCTTCTTCTCTTCTTCTTCTTCTTCTTCTTCTTCTTCTTTCGGAAACCATGTCTTACTGTGGCGGAAGCTGTGGTTGTGGATCAGGCTGTATCTGCGACTCTACCTATGGAGGGTAATTTCATTTCAAATTTGATAATTACATCTTACTCTGCAAAATCTCCCATAATAGTTTTTTTTTTTTTGGTCGATCATTCTCCAGTACCAACTATAATCTCATGTATTGCTGTGTTTTTCTGATCAAAATTTCCCTAGAAATATGGTGTATATATAGTTCTTATTCAAACGTAAAATCAGAATGGATTTTGCGCGCAGTAGATTTTCTGTTTAAACTAAAGATAATGGTGAGGTGGTGATGACGGTGACTTCTTTCATTGTTAATTACAGGTGTAAGGTGCACCTAGACTTTGATGAGAGCTACAACACTGAAAGCTATATGTTTGGTGTTGGTCCTTATACATCGTAAATCCTCTCCCTCTCTCTCTCATTAGAGATATAGAGGGGTGGGACTAGAAGGAGATGATGATGATAATGGTAATGGTGCTCATGTTAAGATTCAGGCTATTTAGGTCCTTCATCTGTGACGCGGATCGATGCAGATAGTCGACACTTATGAAGTAATATCTATGTGTTCTTGTTGTCTACTTTTTTAATGTTGTTGTAAGAATAAAGTTTGATATGTGTATGGTCGTTCTTACTAGCACCTAGTCAATTATAAGTAACTAATGGTGTCCTTTATGTGTGTGTGTCTTCTCCGCATCTGAATTAATAAATCTTATCAATGAATGATCAAGGACTCTATCCTTGTAATTAATGTTTGTCTCCATGCATTCTGATACTCCAAGTTAATTAGACTTTGTTCTTGAGCAACCATTTAAATGGCAACTATTAAACAAAACACTCTATCTATATCCAACTATCGAAATCATCAATATGGCTCGTCTTTGGGTTTATTGGAGCATCGACCGGTAGCCATTCCTTTTTCCTTCCTCAAACGTTGTCCAACTTATAATTATGTACAAGCATCTTACCCGGTGCATACGCACCGGGAGTCTTGGGAATGTTTGTATTGTACGACTATCAACATCTTCATTTAATGTGGTAAAAGTTGTATACTCTTATTGCATCTCATCAATAAATGTGTTCAACTTGTTTATGTTTTCTTTAAATGTAGTATCCAGTTCTGTGGAGGAAGCAATGTCCTTCCTTACCCCCTAAGCTTATAAAAAGCTAAACTTTTAGCTCCATGACTCAACCAATGTTAACTCGACCATTCAGGATTAGCCCAGTTGGCCAGAGGTTGAACTCTCAAATTATAGGTTAGGGGTTCAATTCTTGCTGCTGATCGATAAAAAAAAAAACAATGAAATTGTTACAGCCGAAATCATACGAAAGATAATCTCTTTACACTTAGATCTCTTTGAACTGGGTATCAAAGTTAAATATTATTATTCGCCAAGTGTCTTCGGAGGCAGATATGTAAGCACAGTGAAAATAGTTCATTACTATACACATAATAATAGCCTCCCCTTAACCTCTCTAGCTTACACTTCATAGCTTCTTGTCAATAATTTTTCTTATCGAAAATATGTATCATGAATTAAACGTGATTTCTATCTGCACATGTAGTCTCATATACTTCACCTTGTCACCGTTGTGTAACATAAAGTGAAGTCCTGATCAACATAAAAACTAAAACTAAAAAGTTGAGGGAATGTTACGGGCAAGACCTCTATACAATAGAGAATTGAAAAACAGAACATTGTCTTAGTGAATCGGAGTAATCTGTTTCGTTAATTACCATCTTTTGTTTTGTAACATGACCGAATTAATTTGTTTTAATATACTTATCCTTTGTAGAATTTCTCTACTACTTTTGTCTCCCTGCAAAAAAAAATTAAATAGACGATGGAACACTAGTTTGTATGTACGAACTGTTGCGCTAAAACCCCGCGGAAGCGATATGCACAGCTACAAACGGTACTCCAAATATTGCCAAGAACACAAACTAAAGAAGAAAAGAGACGAGAATTTAACGAGGTTGAATCCTCGGGAAAAATAAGTGATTTATATATTATCGCAAGGGAGAATACATATAAACCCTAAGAGAGAAAGAAGAAATTTTGGTGTGTTTTCAAGGTTCTCTACTAGGCTATTTATATACACATAGCTAGGGATTAGGGTTTCATAACTTAGCTAATAAGTCCCTAAACTTTAGGATTAAGAAACCAATAAGAGTTATCAAAACTCTGATTTTGGTTTATCCACAATCAACTCCACCAATAACACGGTTTTGGAGTTCCACAAGTTTTGGACTCTCAAAAAACCGTGTTCTACAATTAATCCCGCCAGCATCCAACAATTCTCCACCTCGGATCATGCATTCATGCATGAGACGATCAATACACTAAATCACCATCGTCTTCCAACGTCGATTGCGCCATAGGCTGCCTACGTATCCTCTTCAAGGAATCAAACCGACCGTAGTTCACTCAATGGCCTTACTAGAAGGCCTCGACTAGGTTCCTAAGAACCTCTACCCCAAAGGGTCTCACCAAACCGGAAGAATGTGGATCAATTCCGAGCAATGACGAAACTTGACCCCAGATACTACCTTCGTTAACATATCAGCTGGATTGTCTTTGGTATCGATCTTCACAAGTAGAATGTCTTCTTCTTCCACAATTTCTCTAACAAAGTGAAATCGAAGATCTATATGTTTGGTTATGGCATGATGAACTTGATTCTTAGCCAAGTAAATTGCACTAAGACTATCACAATGCACAGGCAGCTGTTCCTGCACAACACCCAAGTCATCTAGCAAACCTTGTAACCATATAGCCTCCTTAAATGCCTCAGTCACTGCCATATACTCCGCCTCCGTAGTTGAAAGCGCCACATGAGCTGCAAGATTGATCTCCAACTTATTGGTGCTCCTGCTATAGTAAATACATACCCCGTAGTTGAACGTCTCTTGTCCAAATCACCAAAGATAGTCGTAATCCACATAACCAACACACACGGTGATTGTTCCCATCTTCCTTCACAAACTCCAAGCCAACATCAACAGTACCATAAAGATACCTCAAAATCCATTTCACAGCTTGCCAATGTCCTTTACCAGGATTATGCATATAACGGCTGATCATACTTACTGCATGTGAAATATCCGGCCTTGTACATACCATCGCATACATCAAGCTATCATGACACTAGCATATGGGACTTGGGCCATATACTCACGCTCTTCATCGTAGTAGGAGACATATCGAACTCAACTTAAAATGAGGACCAAGGGGAGTACTTACAGATTTAGTTCCTTCGCAAATACCAAATTTCGTAACACTTTCTTCAAGTATGCCTTTTGAGACAAACAAACTTTACCCTTCTCTGTCACGTTGAATCTCCATGCCAAGAATCTTCTTAGCTTCTCCTAGATCTTTCATCTTGAACTCGGTTGACAATTTCGCTTCAAATGATCAATCTCTTTCTTGTTATTCGATGCTATCAAAGATATCATCGACATACAAGAGCAAATATATGAAAGACCCATCACGTAGCTTCTTGAAGTATACACAATATCATAGTGACTTCTTGTGTATTTCGGCCAATCATAAATCGATCAAATCGCTTGTACCACTTTGTCTTGGAGACTGCTTCAACCCATACAACGATTTTTTCAGCTTGCATACACAATCTTCTTTTCCAGCAACTTCGAACCCACTCGGCTGAGTCATATAGATCTCCTCTTCTAGATAACCATGTAAGAATGATGTCTTGAAATCTAGCTGAACTAGGTCTAAATCATATTGTGCTACCAAGGCCAACAAAATTCGGATTGATGAGTGCTTCACAACTGGAGAGAACACCTCATTGTAGTCAATCCCTTCTCTTTGGGCATAACCTTTTGCAACTAACCTTGCCTTGTAGCGTACTTGATTCACCTGAGATCCTTCTTTCTTAGCATATACCCATTTGCATCCAATGGCCTTCTTACCGTTCGAAGCTTCGTAAGAACCCATGTGCCATTCTTGTAAAGAGACTCCATCTTATCCTGCATAGCAGCTTCCCATTCTTGACGCTATACACTATGTATAGCTTCAAAATAGGTATTAGGAATGCCTTCTTCAATAACTGGTAATGCATAAGCTATAAAATCATCCATCCAACCAGGTTTCTCGATTGATCTTCTCGGTTTCTTGGTTGCTATGGTCTCTTGACCGTAGCTTCGTATCTTCTACTGCTTCATGTTCCTCTACATTAACATCGTCACTATCATTTGAAACTTCGGTATTTACCTCCCTTGTAGACGCCACGCCTTCGGAAGTAGTCATAACGAGATCTGAGACTTATGGAATTAGTGGAGTTGCATCAATCTCCACCGTAAAGGCTCATCATCTTGGTAGTGTTCTCCACTGCCGAGAACCCCAAGACTTCACCATAGACGCTTCATCAAATGTAACGTCTCTACTCATGACTATCTTCTTTTCAACTGGATTCCAAATTTTGAACCCTTTAACTCCTTTCTTCACACCCATAAAGATCCCTTTAATAGCACGGCTATCAAGCTTGTTTTCACTAACATGATACCAAGCAGGGCAACCAAAGATATGAATTGAGTCATAATCATAAGCTGGTTTACCATACCACTTCTCCATCGGAGTTTTACCTTCTAACGCAGCTGATGGCAACCTATTAATGAGGAAGCACGCATATGTCACTGCCTCATCCCAAAACGCTTTACCTAATCAAAGCATTAGATAACATACATCGTACGTTCTCCGAAGAAAGTACGATTCATGCGTTCAGCTACCCCATTTTGTTGCGGTGTCTTCTTAACTCGTGAAGTGCCTCTCGTATTCCCTCATCTTTGACATACTTGCAAGAATGGATCACTTTTGTACTCTCCACCATTGTCCGAACGTAGTACCTTGATCTTTCGCCGGTTTGAGTCTCAGTTGCCTTTTTCCACCTCACAAAGACTTCTAGGACTTCATCCTTATGCCTCATGGTGTACACCCATACACGCCTAGAATAGTCATCAATAAACGACACGAACCAATGTTTCCCTCCCAATGATCCATTCTTGGAGGGACCCCAAACATCTGAGTGAACATAATCAAGAACTCCACTAGTGTTGTGGATTGTTGTGCCAAAGCTTGTTCTTATCTTCTTGCCTTTCACACAATGTTCACAAAACTCTAATTTGCAGGCAATAGCACCTTTCAATAAATCTTGACGAATTAAAGAATGTAACGACTTATCACCTGGATGTGCAAGCCGCATATGCCATAACTTCGTGGTCTCCATCGCTGCAGTCTCGAAGTGTTCCGAAATTGAAACATCTCCGTTACTGTACTCCCGGTTAAGTAGTACAAGTTATGATGCCTTGTGCCCTTCATGATTACCAACGATCCGTAAATTACCTTTAGAATGCCATTTTCAGCGACTAACTTGTAGCCCTTAGCTTCCAAAGTTCCGAGCGAGATCGATTCTTCTTCACAAGGTAAGAACCTTACTTCCTTGACTCTCCCGCACCATACCATCATGCATCTTGATTCGAACACTACCAATCCCAATCACCCCGCAGGTGTGATTATTCCCCATACGCACTTCTCCATCAAACTCTTAAAAGATTGAGAACCGATCCCGATGAGGACAAATATGATAAGTAGCACGAATCTAATACCCACGTCACCGTCGATTACGATAAAAGTTGATGGTATCATAGTCACGAGAAATCGAAGCTTCATCTGAATCTTCACTTGCCTTAGCAATGTTCACCTCGGTGTTATCCCTTTCTCGATCCTTACGCTTGGTACAATCCTTAGCCCAATGTCCAAAGTCATGACACCATGCACATTCATCCTTCTGCAGACGCGCTCTTGACTTTGAACGCCCTTTCACTTTGCCACGATCACTATTCTTCTTTTTCCTGTCTGTTGAACGACCTCTTGCAAGAAGCAAGTCACTGTTAGATTCACTTGACAGGTCTTCACGGTCCATCTTCCTGAACTCCTCACTACGCAATGCTGTAGTGACCTCGGCGTATGTCATCTTATCCTTTCCGTGCATTAAAGCCTTGATCACGGGTTCATACCTTGTCGGGAAGAGAGTTTATCGCACACGAGCTTGTTCCTCTTCATTGATCTTCTCATCGTAGTTAACCAACTCAAGAAGAAGTTTATTATATGAATCTAGGTGCTCAGTTAGAGAGGCACCCTTCTTCATGTTATAGCGATACAAATTTCTCTTAAGATGTATCCTATTAGCCACGTTCTTCACAAGGTACTCCTTCTCTAGCTTTTCCCAGAGATCCTTAGCTGAAGTCTCGTGCTGATAATTAACTCTTACTGCTGTTGCTAAACACCCTCGAATTGAACCAAGACATAATTTATTCATCTTGTTCCACTGCTTTTCAGACATCTCCACTGGCTGACCTTCTAAAGCTTCTTCTAGGTCAAGATGAACAAGAGCATCCATTATGTCTGTTCTCCATAAACCAAAGTTATTGGTTCCGGTGAACTTTTCAACCTTCAGTTGTGATCTATGCGAATGCAGTATTTCTTCTTTTGTTTCTTTATCTTTACTTGTGGACTCCGAATGTTCTCCCTCAGGATCGTTCGGATCATCTGGTTTATCTCCGTTAACCATTGTTCACAAACAACCAAATATAGATAAAAAACTAAACCTTGAGATTAGAATTACCTCAAACAACTTCAGAAAAAAATACCACCGCTTCAATATTATGAATACCCAAAAAAAAATCCAAGAACGTTACCCGAGCTCTGATACCAATTGTTGCGCTAAAACCCTGCGGAAGCGATATGCACAGCTACAAACGGTACTCCAAATATTTCCAAGAACACAAACTAAAGAAGAAAAGAGACGAGAATTTAACGAGGTTGAATCCTCGGGAAAAATAAGTGATTTATATATTATCGCAAGGGAGAATACATATAAACCCTAAGAGAGAAAGAAGAAATTTTGGTGTGTTTTCAAGGTTCTCTACTAGGCTATTTATATACACATAGCTAGGGATTAGGGTTTCATAACTTAGCTAATAAGTCCCTAAACTTTAGGATTAAGAAACCAATAAGAGTTATCAAAACTCTGATTTTGGTTTATCCAAAATCAACTCCACCAATAACACGGTTTTGGAGTTCCACAAGTTTTGGACTCTCAAAAAACCGTGTTCTACAATTAATCCCGCCAGCATCCAACACGAACAAAACCGGAGATAAATTCTACTTAATATATATTTTTTGTCGAATTATATTCGAACTATTTCCATTTCATAGATTCCAGTACATATATATTTTGTTACACAATGTCTTATGCAACTGAAACGTTGTCGTTTCAATTCAACTGATACCATTTCTAACACGAATTGTGGGAGTCATTAAATCATTCTCAGATGGTCATTTGGCACTGACTTTCTTTTTGTTATTTGGCATTGCAATTTGTTAACGTCGATTTTGACTAAAACTTCCATAGTCTTCCATAGTTTCAATTCAACTGATACCATCCAGGAAGCCATGCTTCTCCTTCAACATCATCAAACACCGTTTTCCCATTATCCTTCAACTGCGCAAGAAACTTAAAATTACAAATATAATCGGTTTTCACAAAGAGATAGTTTGCCTAAGAATTTCATCGAACTATGTATAACTGGAAAACTACGCTCACCTTCGAGGAGAAAAAAAACTGGAGAAATAGGACTCCAAGAACTTACTCAGGAATCACTCAGCAACAGAACTGCATAAATGATACATACAAATTTGTAAGAATTCACAGGAAAGGAAGAATTTCATACCTCGTAAAATTTTAAGCCTAAAAAAATTGTATAATTTGTATACCACACATTTACACAGGCTATTGACATAAAAATGACATGGGATACATATATCCTAACAACAGCCGACGCACCATTATAAAATTCGTTCAATTCCTCCATCCAGTAACACTATATCATGAGAGCAGTTCCTGGTTATTTCCTTACTACTTTGGTCACATTTTGTGACTGATTTACAGAGTTTGCAAGACATTTATTTCTAATATCTTATCTACCACCACCAATTTAATTTATATTGACTGTTACCATAAAAATATTCCGCGATGTGAATAGTTTCAGGAAGTATTCTCTTTATCACATACGAAATGTTCGACACAACTTCTGATTTCACATAAGAAGTATTCCCTTTATCTAATATTATTCTACTCAAGTAACCCTCTACGTTGATATACCCGTTAATATTACTCCCAGATCCTATCGTAAAACTTATTTTCTTTTCTTCTTCTAAGACATCCAATTCCAAAAGAAAGTTCCTTAAAAACTTCGGATCATGGATCGAAAGATCCTTACCATTGGATGCCAAACACCAAGGACCCAGATTTTTCAAGTAACCGCAATAGTTGAACCAAACCAGGAAAACTCTTAAGTAAAGCTTTCATGGATGATCCTGCAAAAACAACTTTGAAGTGTAATCACTTCTAAAGACGTTAGTGAACTTGACTGCAAAACATAAAATATATAGATGAAATAAAATAGCATCAATATATACTGCCAAACATTTTTAGATTTAGAAACATTTTTCCTTGAAGTGGCATAACCGTAAGAAACCCAAAAAACAATTGCCTGAGAAGTTGCAAACCTTAGTGAAAAGACGCATTTTTTCATTTATCCAAGCTCCGAATTTCCAACATCTTCCCACCGAACCAAATCCAAATCCATTTTTTATGTTGTTAGACTTGTAACTTAATTGCGTTAATATGATAAAATGATGCATTGTGCGTATCATATATGCCTGAATTAGAATCACAGAAACCAGGCATAATTAGATGAAATAAGTATATATCTTGATGAACATAACAAAAAGCTTTAAATCAAAGTATGCAGAAGTTTTGGTGATGGAACGACGCTTGCTCATTCTCGCAGCAATAAGCCTAATTATTTTTAGTACAGTGTATTTTTGGAAAACCCAAATATAGCCCCATAAATCATGGGTAGAAAGAAGATTTGTATAAGAATTTTTTGTTGCGAGAATTAACATGGTGAGAGAGATGAATAACATAAAGAGATGAAATACTTATAATCCTAGTTGCGGCTAGCATTTCCAGGGAGAGCATACCTTCTCCAGAATTTTTGTAATGCTTCCACCATGTGTCGTTCTTTAGTTTAAGAACTTTAGTTTATATAGGTTTCAAAATTAGCCAAAAGACTTGAGACATGTCTCTTGATACATTTGTTTAACATAAGATGTATCTTCTCACACTAACTAAAGTGAACGGATACTAATTAAACAAACGAATATATTTTCTCATAAAACGTTCCCCTTAAAGCTCCATGTCTTTTGATGTACATAAACCAACGGATGTGTCTTCTCATGAAACATGTTATGTTATACAGTAAAGTTGCATCCATTGATCATTCTAAGTGACCGTTGGAGGTGCCTTTTGGAAATGGTTAATTGACTGATAGGAGTAGCCAATCAGAGAGCCATGACATGGAATAATTGCGCTGACATGGCTTCACCAGAATCAAGAGTTATTGTGGTGCTAACATGTGGCGACTTGGGGGTCCTTAATTATAAAGAAAGATGATTAATAACCTACTGAGTGGTTGATGTCACTAGAGTATTCAGTAGATGCACAGTGCTGCTGATTATATTCTTCGAGATGAAGAACAACATATATGGTCGACATGGAATTCATCAACTATCCATGCCGGCTGTTGATGCATGGAGTTTTCGAAACCAGAAAGAAAAACTGTAGTCGGGACATACAAAACTAGATTTGAAATGTTGGGTAATGAATTAGAAGTATATCCGAGAAAAGAAAAAAATATATATATATTTTTGCAGTGGATGTGAAAGATTAAAAGACAAAGAGAGAAGAATATTCATTCATTAGAGATAGTCTCTATTACATCAATATAGTTCTTTATATACAATAGGAACATAATCCTAGTTAATATATTGGGCCGCGCACCCGTGGGCTAAAGCCCTACAACACTCCCCTTGTGCGGTCCAATAGAACTCCATATGCAATACTTCTCATACAATGCTTCGGATGCAGGTCTTCAAATGTAGTTCTCTCCTTGATGACTATTGTGTTTAAGACAATTGCTCCATTAAAACTTTGACAAGAAAAACCCAGTGGGACAAAACCTTGGTACAGCTCTTCACATGTAGTACTTCACATGTTGGCTCGTATTTTACATGTAGTTCATCACATGTAATACGATCTTCAAAGATCGTCGAGTCTAAGTTAGTTGTCTCCTTAAAACTTCGACAGGCTAACACAGAGGGACAATACCTGAACTAAAGAAAAGAGTACAACATTAAGTAAACTTAGAATATAATTGGATGTGTATACGTTGCTTCATTAAAACCTTGACAAGGAAAACCCAGTGGGATAAAACCTTGATGAAGGAAAAAGAGTACAACGTGACAGATGAAAGTAAAGGTGATCCGTTGCAGATGATCACTTGGCTCTGTCGAAGTTGACTACTTGCTTCACAACTCCCAAGGAAGAAAATCCTCGTAGGAAAGACAATAGTCTTAGCTGGAAAATTACATTCCCGGTGTTTGTTGTTGTCTCAATAAAAACCTTGCCAAGTAACAAAACCCTGTGGTAAAAAAGTAACCTCGGTGAAGGAAAATAGTTCAACACACCATTAGATGCTCCCCCTGATATCAGACAATTTTCACCAAGGAGTTTATCACACTGTACCTTGGTGACTTGAAATCTTATAAGACCATGTTGTTGATTCTGGAAGTTACGTTGCTTAAAAGACTATCGCGTTTCATTTCTTTGATTCAGATATTTTCAGTAATATCAACGTGATCTTTATGTCTTCAACGTTCAACATACTTGATGTTTTAGTGTGGTCTCACTAAAAACCTTGTCGAGTAACAAAACCCTTTGGGAAAAACTATTCTCGATCAAAGGGAAAAAGAGTACAACACAGCTTCAATTTCGAAGTAAAATATGTCGACATCATATCCTTGGATCCTCCCCCTGGTGTCGGCATCTCCCCCTGATTACTTTTAGAGTTGTTCTAGATAGTTCCTTTAGCCATGTATTTTTCGAAACTGAATATTGGTAATGACTTAGAAAATAGTCTACCATATCTCCCCTGATTACTTTTGTTGGAGAAGAGATTATTGTTCCTTCATAACCAACAACTTTTGGATTTCACTTTCATTAGCATTCCTTTTTATGTCATTGCAGGGATAAAACAAATTTTTGTCAATGGTTACTTTTAAGTACATGATTACATTCACTATACCATTCCAATGACGTTGCTTTGGCGCGGAGTTATATCTAGCTCACAAGTTCTCTGAGGATGTAAAATTTAATCGAGTACATTATTATACTAAGTACAACAATGCGTCTATTGTACTTAGATATGAGAATTTTATCTCCCAACACATCTTCATCATCTTCCTTTGGACGAAATGGTTACTTACTTACAGTTGAACTTCGACTAATCGTGGGAGTGCTATCAGGATGCATGTCTTTGTTAAATTTCCTGAAAACTTTAGACATATGAAAACAGGTGGAATAATATACCACAAGCTCAGTATTCGATCGAGCTTTCCCTAGATTTTTCATCTCGAATTCGGATTTTAAATAGCTTTTAAGGTCTCTTATTACACATCATGTCTGTACCATCAATATAAATAGCTACAATTCCAAATCAGGAACTTTCTTATGAATACGCAAGGAAAAATAACTTTCTTGTCTATCCCCTACAAATCAAATAGCCACTTAGACGGGTATAACACATCCGCATGATTGCTTGAATCTATAAGGGAGCGTTCTATCTAACTGTAAATGCACTCTGTGCGTGGTTTAGAGTCATTTGATTTGGGCAACAAAAGGCTATCAAATACTTTGTAAATATCTGCTATCTCTTGATTCTTTCAGAGATACGTAACAACCACATACATATGATGCATTTCAAGTCCTTTTGAAAGTAGCCGTCAAGCATCTCCATATAATTTCGAATAAAGATGATATTCATAATTGTAGCAGAAACTTTGTTGACTGTTAGAGGTATTAAAACAGTTGATTATTTTTATAACAAAATTAAGACGACAAAATAAAGATGAGGAAGAGAGAGAGAAGGGACATGTCGGTAGTAGTTGCTATTTTTCCTGATCCCCCATTAAATTAATTAGCTCAAAATCATAAGTTGTATATTGTAGATGCTCGTCTTCTCTTTGGATATATATAATTGTAGGGGCGAAATATCGCACATCAAATAATTATGCGAAGCGATGCTATTATAAAGGAGCGAATGGAGTTCGCATGTAGCATATCCCAGATGACGAAGCCAATGATGTCACGAAGTCACGGGTAAAGTGTGGAAGTTGTGAGAAGTTTAAGAGTACGTGCGAGAAGATTCAGTATAAGCGTGTGAGGGCATCGCACGTCAGATCCGAAAATAGGGGCTTTATTAGCTGTCCTCCACTATGTAAACACCTATATGACTCAAATGAAACTAGTTAAAGAGTTTTTTAATTGTTATATTCTCATAGAAGTATACAAGAACACAATTGAAGCAAAATCGGTTTGATTCACTTGAATCAATTCATGAACATTATAGCCACTGTTTGCAAAGATTGCATAACTTATTATATAAATGTTTAAGTTCATGTACAAAACCGATTTTAGAACTTTAACCTTCAAGTATGCAAACGGGTACGCATACTTGAAATACCCGGACAAAGATTGGGTTTCGCCTTGACGCAAACGGTGCAGCGTACTATAAGTTTTAATTTTATAGATACGTAATTTAGGATCGTTGAACTTCATGATAATCACACAATAAAATATGCAAGAATAGGTTTATACGGAATACCTGGGATCGCAAATCCATCATACGCCAATCATCTTTGGAGCAGCGGTAATACCTTGTGGAGTTCTTGGTTTCTCCTTCTTGACCTCGACGTTATGAATAGTAAAATTCTCGAACCCAATAGTGATGGATATTGTGTTCCTTTTATAGGTAGAAGGAGGACCAAGTTCATAGGGTTTAGTACTGGCATTAAATCTCGACCGTCCATCAAAGAAGAGATATTAGGAACAATGATCCCATAAAGGAAACCGTACATAAGTATAGCAATAATCAAGATTACCAAGGATTATTACATGGGCCCAAGGGAATATTTCTAGTCATACAAAAATATTATTACATTCTTCCACTGGTCCATGTCATAATCGATTTAATGGTTAATCATAGAAAACATAAGTGCGCATAATTGCTAAACAAAATTTAATGGTTAAACATAATACCTTGATCAGCAAAACTAGTCATGCGGGTCATAGAGGTTGCACATTGTCCCGTTATCAACATGTTCCCTTCCATGTACCACAACACAAGTAACTTACTTAACTAGGCCTTAAATTGGGATGTCATAATGGTCCAGTGATGTCTTTGAGAAAGACGATTTCTTTTAACATTCATCCATTCACATAAATGTATACTAAACATGGATACATAAATAATTTAGAATAACATTAATAAGAGCTCAATAAGTGTCCAAAAGTAAGCACATAAATTAGCTAAGTTCAATAAGCAATTACTCCCACGGACCTGAGATTTTAATCTTTTCTTAAGAGATCTTAAAAGGTAATTATTTATTAAGTGCATCTCCGAATGCAATTGTGCTTAAGCGATAAATGAACAACTATTGTTTCTGAATTTCCTAATTCACGCATATATACTCAAGGTTCATGTATTTTGTTCCTTTTGTATCATATCGTGCTTTAATGATGTGAAGCTAAGACAATAAATTTCAGCAATGTAGAGACAAACCTTAATTCTCCAAGTTTATGATCATAAATATTCAAACTCAATTATGGGACTAGTATTAATGTATTCTTACTGTATAGAATCCGCACATCTACCAAAATTGAAGACTGAAAACCCAATCAACTCTAATTGGGTTGGATAACTAATTGTAAAACATAATTCAAGATTACTATCTCAAGATTCTTGATAAATTCCCCGTAATTTGTTCTTTCGATTCATTAGGCATTTAACTAACACACCAACAACTTGTTATATGTTCCATAGCAGAATTAAGACGTAATGAAGATTAGATTTATATCTTCTGTTCAATATGAAACAAAATTTTCTAAATGTGTTATTATCTCAAAATTCTACATATTCGATATATATTTGATCTGAGAGCTTTAGTAATCCATATGATATTACTATCACATGGTAAGCTTCATTGATATCCTTTATTTCGAATAATATAGAGATATGCATAAAGTCAAGATCACTACTCGTAGGTAGTATGTCTTAACATACAAGACCAATAGTATGAATTACTCCCACTGATCTTGAGGTATATGCATAAATTTGTAATAATTTCATCAAAAACTTGAAAAATTTATAGTTTTGTTGAATTTCATATACCATTATGGGAGGATGCTTAAATTTCATACTTTGATTTCAAAAATTTGTAGACTAAAATTTATCATTAATAAAGGCTATTTTCACATTTAATTAATGCAACTCTTAGGTCATACTGAGCTACTAATAATACTATGATAATTCTGAACAACAACATATGGACTTTAGTGGAACAATTATGCATAATTGAGCCAAAGACAAAATTGTTTCTGGAAAGCACCAAGCCCACGTTTTTGCAGGTTTCATAGCCATCCAAAGATTGCATGCAACCTCACAATGGAGAAGGATATGGTCTTGTGACTCTGAACTTTCACCACAAAGAATGAAAGAACTATATATATCGATACCCTTGTACTGCAACATATCTAGGGAGTTCAGTTTACCATGCACAACACACCAGACCAAAAAATTAACTTTAGGAGGGACTTCATTCTTCCAAACGAACCTGTAAGGGAAATCAGAAACACCATTATCGCTCGTCAGTGAATCATATAAAGTTTTTACTGTGAATAGCCCGTTAGAAGATAAAGCCCATTGCCTGGTATCCGCAAGAGTATCCCTTGCGGTGGATCGACCTATGATTAACATAAGTTCCGCATATTGATCGGCTTACGCATCTGTCAGTGGTCTTTTAAACACAAAACTCCAAGAGACATCAAAGTTAATGTGATCTTAAATTGAACCAAATTCCTGCCTATCCAGTTTGTAAATGACATTCAAACCAATTGCAAGACAAGCGTTACCAGCCCACTTGTCATGCCAGAAGGATATTAGATTACCAGAATAAACTGAAAGAGAAGAATTGGCCGTGAAAAGAGATCCAGTTTCCGCAATATTTCTCCAACAGGAAATACCGAAAGGCGTGCTAACAGTACCAGATACCCAATTTGAATATAACAACTGCCATATTTCTCTACCATCAGCTTGTACCAAAGGTGAGATTTCTCTATTCCAATACGCCAACACCATTTTGCGAGAAGAACTTGGTTCATAACTTTCAGATTCATAATGCCTAGGCCAACTTTTTCTTTACTAGCACAAACAGTAGGCCAGTTGCTCAAGTGTGAACAACTACTGCCACTAGCCGAATAATCCCATAAAAAGTTTCGAATTTTATTCCCCAAAATCTTGATGATTGCAATTGGAGCTTTAAATAACAAGAAATAGTACATATGCAGAGATGAAAGAATGCATTTGACAAGTACAAGTTTGCCTCCTCTAGATAGTGATATTTGATTCCATATGGACAGAAGAGCATCAAATTTCTTTATTATTGGAACCCAAATAGCTTTAGAAGAACTCTTGGCACCCAATGGCATACCTAGATACATAAATGGCAGAGAATCTGTTGCACATCCCAGCTCAGCATCCCAACCATTAAGTTGAGGGACATCACCAATTGCAATCAACCTCGTTAACTTTTAAGCCTGCAACGTATTCAAAATAATGAAGAATGGAAAAAAGATTTTTCATCTCATCTTGTTTACTATCAACAAAGAATATAGTGTCATCTTCATAATGCAAATGATTCACTACAGTTCCATTGTCCACCATTGAGAAGCCATTGAATAGTTTAGCATTTGTAGATCTATCTATATATCTAGAGAAACCCTTTATGGCTATATTAAAAAGCAAAGGCGACAAAGGGCAGACTTGCCTTACTCCCCTGGAACTGCTGAAGAATCCAAAAGCAGAGCCATTTATAAGAACAGAGAAATTGGCTGTATAGTAGCAGAATCTAACCCAATTACACCACCTCCTATTGAATCCCATTTTTTGCATCATGAACTTTTGCATATAATGCCAGGTTTATTCGATTTAATCCTTGAGTCCACTAAATCATTAACAATTAAGATGCCATCAACAATTTGTCTTCCCTATATATATGCACACTGAACTGGAGATATGAGTTTGTCCATGACTAACTTTAATCTAGAAGCTAGAACTTTGGCTAAAATCTTGTACACGCTAGTAAGAATACAAATAGGTCTGCAATCCTTGATTGTCTCAACATGATCTTTCTTAGGCAAAAGAGTGATAAAATTAGTGTTTTGCTTAGTATCAATGTGACTGCTGTCACAAAACTCCCTCACAGTACCCATGACGTCCTCTTTGATAAAGTTCCAACATTTTTGAACGAACATGATGGGAAAACCATCAGGTCCAGGTGCTTTGTCTTGTCCCAAATCTTTTATAAAATCTTTTAAAAAATTTATAGATGAAATGATTGAGTACATAAATTATGGACTAACCAAAACTGACCGAAGTAACAACCCCAAAATATACAACGCTAAACTTAAGAACTTCCCACAGAACCAACACAAACCGCCTCCAAAAAGCAAAGTAGACAAAAAAAAACGTAAAAAAACCTAACAAACCCATGTAAACTTCAAACAACAAGCTCATGGTGGTTGGAACAAAACTTCCTTCCAACTAATAGCAAATTGTTCCATCGAAATGCCTCGAAACACACCCCTGTTATGTAGCCAGTAGGCCACAGTGAGCTTAACAAAGTCGACGATATTGTCTTCATGCTTACTAGTATTATGAAAAGCTCTCATGTTTCTCTCATCCCAAAGATACCATAAAATCGCAGCAGGAAGAAATTTTAAAACCATTGATTTCCTTGCAGAATTAGCACGAAGAGGCCAAGAACTGATAAGAGTTAACAAGTTCGGTGGAGTTACCCATTTCAGCGACCACTCCTTAAGAAAAAAACACCAAACTGCCCACGCTAACTTGCAATGAGTGAAAAGATGATTAGAGGACTCCCTATCTTGTACACACAGATAACAATGATTTACCCACTCTTCATGTCGTCCTCTTCTACACATTAGGTCTTGCGTAGAAATTTTTTCTTATCCTGCAGCCCACATAAAAAATCTTGCTTTTGTTTGCCAGTTACACGACCAAATCCTCTTTTTAGGAATAAATCTTGGAGGATGGGGAGTTAATTTGTGGAGCCAATTGTAACACGACTTTACTGAAAATATTTTATTAGCCTTTTCACCCGACCAAATTCTCTTATCTGAAATCATTGTAATGCTATTAGATTGAAAGTTATCAAGTAAAAGGAGTAAAGAAGTTAATTCTGTAATGACCCCATCGTAAACTCTTCTAGAAATATCTAAATTCCGACTAACCATGCCATTTTCAAAAACTCTAACCTCAGCAACCACTGCGCTTTTCGATCCAGAAATTGCATAAGTTGCTGGAAATTGAACTCTCAAAGGAATATTGGAGATCCATCTGTCACTCCAAAAACTAGTGTGGTTTCCATCACCTACCTGCATCATGCAATTGGACTTAAAGTCCTCATCAAACTTGCAAACTCCTTTCCAAATACTACATCCATAAGATGATTTTGGCGTCTTTGTAGACCACCCAAGAGGATCTTCACCATACTTCTCTGCCACAATTGTCCTCCAAAGAGCTGTTTTTTTCACATCCGAAACGCCACAACCACTTCTTGATAAGTGCAGTATTCATCTTTTTAAGATTCTTTACCCCGCAGACCTCCTTTATCTTTATCACATGTAACCACTTCCCATTTAACTAAATGAGTTTTATGATTTCCCTCCTTGTCATTCCATAGAAAATTCCTAAAAAGTTCTAGTTTCTCAATTACAGTAGCCTGAAGGCTTCTATATATGATTATCTGTGCCTATTTCGATGGTTTAATTATCAGGCATTTGATTAACTATTCTAGTTAAATTTCTATCCATCCAACATTATTATTCGCTATCACTGATTTTCTGCCATATCTTCATGAGTCTCAGCATCTCCACTCAGTAAAGTAGGTGAGTAGAACATTCTCTAATGAAGCCGCAGCATTCGAACTCTTCCTCCGAACACGATATCCAGAATTCATACACGGGACATGCAGTAATTGGTTATTCATTAGAATCTGAAGTGCATATAATTGTACTTGGCTCAGACATCGGCAGAAGAAATTAAATCATCTAGTTCCAACCAGAATAGGACACAGAGATTAAAAGAAGAAAAAATAACACTTCATTTATCTGCCCCATGAGAAACACTGTGGTGACTGAATGACTGACTGCCCTCCTAACTAGCCTCAAATTAAGCATGGTGTAGAAGAAATTGTAAAGCCCAGCTAGCTTATAAGCGGGAGACACAGAGATCAGATGATCTAAAAAGAAATAATCACTTGTAATAGTTTATGTTATCTATCAAAAAAAGAAAAAATTGTTTATGGAAAGTGTTTTTTCTATTTGTCATCCACAATTTTAGAGTTTCAAGCATAACATGCTTTAAACAAGAGACATGTTTTTGGGCATACCAAAAAATTACCGGGCATATTCAAGGTTCGGCTCACAACTTTTTTTTTTTGCCTAGGTTCGCAAGGTTCGGCTGATAACTTTTAAGCCGAACTTAGACAAAATGTATGCCCAGTAATTTTTTGATATGCCCAAAAACGGCTTTCTTAAACAATTAAGTCAAGTCTCTCCACTAGTTTTAAGCAATTAAGTCAGTCTCTCCACTAGTTTTAAGGTTGGCCCAACTGATTAGAGAAAGTGCGCATAATCTTAAAAAAAAAAATTAGTGTGCAATTGTGTCACTCGCATTCCCAACTTCACTATAAATAGGCCTTATTAGTATCAGCTCTTCAACCTTATCAAATACAAACTTAATTTTTCTCTTTAATAGTAGTTAAGAAATTTCCTCCTCTTCTTCTTCGTTCTCTTCTTTGGGCAATCATGTCTGGCTGTGGAGAAATCATGTCGTGCAGCATTAGCTGTGGAGGGTAATTTCGTCTTAATTTGATCATTTCATTTTCTTTGTCAGATCAAATTTATTTTTTGTAATGGTGATGATGATGCCGACGGTGGTTTGGTTCATTATTAAATACAGGTGCAAGATGTACCCAGGCTTTGATGAGAGTTCAAACACTCAAAGCTTTATCGTTGGTGTTGCTCCTCGTGCATCGTAAGTGTATATATGATTTTAAAGATGGGTTTTTAAATTGCATAGCTTTCGAGTTAGCGTCGGTAGAATATTGTTCATTGTGTGATGCATGCAGGTTTGGAGCCGGGATGAGGGCTGAAGGAGATGACGACGACGATGACAAGTCTACTATTTATCATGTTTAGGTCCATCATCAACCGACCGAGATGCAGAAAGACACTTATAATGAAGTACTAATATCTATATATGTCCTTGTTGTCTAGTTTCTCGATGCTTGCTGTGTGTAAAAATAAAGTTGGATATGCTTGTGGCAGTTCTTACAACCATAAACCCACTCCTTCATGATGTTGTTGTTTAGTTTTGATTTTCTTTTCTTGTTTTCACAAGAAAAATAAAATTTGTGGCTTTTGTGCTGTGTTTGGCTTTGGGTTTATTATTATTCTTATTAATGAAAAATCGAGGCCTCTAATTATTCTTGTGTTAATTGTCTTAGTGATTATGAGGAGAGCGGAAATTGTAATCAGACTTTTTAACAAAACACCTAGTAATTAACAAAACACCTCTGTTTCCTTTTTTTCTGAAAGAAGCAAGATTAAATTGAAGAAAAAAAGAAAGAAAAATACCACCATACAACTAACTACACTCATTTACTTCAAAAATTAAAAATAAAAAAAGTCCAGTCATCAACAGAGATAAAACTCACTTTCCACATAATTACATGCCAACATCGACCTGTAAGAAATCAAAATAAGGATGTGCACCGCTATTATAACGTAAGTAGTGTACACCTATAACGGTGTTACTAACGTACAATTAAATATTTGGTGTAAAGACGGTGATAATAAATTATTTAGGTTAAAATTCTGACATAAGTGATGTCTACCTACTTTTTGGTTGACGCCGTTACTAACCATTAAGTACTTGATGTAAACAATGTTTAGCCCAAATTCAAATACTCCAACCAATAGAATAATGCCAAGTGTCCTCACCATAACTTCTACATTAGAAAAGACCTATCTCGACCAATAGGAAAAGAGGGTTTCATCATCGTTCAATGTGAGAGCTTATTCTGTCAAGACCTTTAAGGGGAAGATTTCCTTCCGTTGGTACGCAAAACTAATCACGAACAAGGTTATTTGGCTAGTATATGTATGAATTTAATCAGCATTATGAATAGCCTTTTAACTAAACTTGTGTGGAACATTATATGTTGATTAGTAGACCGGACGGAGTATGCAAGATTTCATCAATCTGGAGTTGATATTGATCTGGGTTTGTTGTTGGTGACTGAGAGATGAAATGGAGAATTTGGTTTTCAAGGTGTAGCTGTTGCAGTGAGTGGTTTGTGTGTTTTCTGGTGATAGAAGCAAATAGGTGTGGTTGAATAATCTGTTATGCAGCTATGGAATTGGTTGCATAACCTGTTATGTATCTAAAAAAATTGTTGCATAACTTGTTATGCAGTCCAGAAAATGGTTGCATAACACGTTATGCATCAACTTATTTGTTAGTATTGAAACTAGCAATAAAAAAAGACTGCATAAGTTTTCATGCACCTACAATAATACCTGTATAACATGTTATGCAACAGAGAAAATGGATGCATAAAGCATTATGCAACCACTTTTTTGTAAGCAATGAAATAAAAAAAAAATTATGCATAACTTGATATGCATCTAAAAATATGGCTGCATAACGCATCATGCATAAACTTTTTTTTGTAAGCACTAAAATTAACCAAAACAATGGATGCATAGCTTGTTATGTAGTTGAGAAAATTATTGCATAATTCGTTATACATCTTTTGTTTTTTATGATGTTTTTTTAGGCGTATATATCATTTTAGTGGTTGCATAACTAAATTACTAAATGCATGAACTAAAATATGGTTGCATAACGTTTTATGCACTTTTGTTGCGTCTGCATAATGTGTTATGCATCTTTTTTGGTGGCTTCATAATGGTTATGTATCAAGTTTTTGAAAATTTCGCCAAAAATTAAGATCACCTCCGATTTTTTCGTGAAAAACAAAAATTTGATATTGTTGTTTGTACTCGTTGTGTAGCTCTCTTAAAAAGCTTTCCAAGGATATAAAATTTGTAAAATTCCAAGGTTTTTTAGATATGTTATATTCTAGTTTGCTTGATTATACCCCTGAAAAATTAGGATGCATAACCCGTTATTTAGACATTTTTCAAATTTTCATATAATTATGGGTCTCATAGAAACTAAAATTAATCTTGGACCTGACAATAAGAATATTATTTTTTTTTGGGCCCATGCCTAATTTTCTCTTTGCACTTGCACACAACAAAAAAAGGTGTGAACAATGGTTTGATACCCTGACTCAAATAGCCGATGAGACCATGGTTCGAATCTTCGAGTCTCCTTTTTGTGAGATAGGGGAATTTATAGTTGGGCTAGAAAGGTTCGTTTAATGGCCCCACTAGGTATTCGAAGTAAACACTGAAACCCAAAAGTAGTCAGATTGATACGGAGAACTCCTATGCGGGACGGATAAATCGCGTATAATTCGGAATCGTTAGACCATACACGTACTAGGTGCAGGGTTTCATTAGGAAAATACATGTACCAGGTGTGTAGTGTTATTCGGGTCCGATCGATACGGAAAAATTCACGGGATTAGTGTGTATAAAATTGTTCAATACCCTTCACCTAATAATAACTAGTACTACCTTCTTTCCCTTCTCCTTCATCATCAATCTTATGATCAATTTCTTTCTCCTTCTCTATATTTCATTGTTTTTTTTATTGTCGATTTCTTGCAAACTCTATCTGGTACTTTGTTTTGTTGTTTAAGTGGCATATTAGGTCAGAAAATTTGAAATAGTTGAATTGCAGTTACACGGTCGTATACGGTCGTCATGGTATTTCTTGGTCGAGCATGACGACTTTTCATATTTACTTTCAGTCGTCAAGATTTTGGGATGAATAGCGTGACGACTTTTTAAAGAGTTTTATTTCTGAAAGTAACAATCTCATGGTCGTCATGGTCTTAATCCTTAAACCTTGACGACTATTCTAGTGATGTAGTACGGATAGTCGTCAGGTTCTGAAAAGTTAAATCTTGACGATTAATAACTCACAAAAAACAAGTTTTCTTGTGAACAATTTTGTTATTGGTTGTCATGATTTTTTAAAAATAATATGACGACTAATAGACATTCGTCACTATGATGCATGTTCGATCATGACGACTGTAAATACGAAAAACCAATGTTAGGCAACACCACTTAGAAACCAGTGTATGGATCAAACTGTCATCCACAAACTATAGATGTGAGATAATATAGCCATATTCCACCACTTAGAAACCAGAGATTCATCCTCTTTCGACCGCATCATTTATTATTTTAGAAAGATCCTCAACTACCAAAATAAATAGATACGGGGACAAGGAATCACCTTTCCTTAAACCCTTACTTGGTTTAATTTTTTTTATAAAACCATCATTCACAAAAAGAGAAAAATGAGTAGAAATAAAACACCATTTGATCTAAGATATCCATTTGTCGCAAAAGTCGTGCTTATGTAAGATTTTGAATAAATCTTGCCAAGACATTATCGAATGCTTTCTACATGTCAATCTTACAAAGGATTCCAGGTTTCCTAGCCTTCAATATGATGTCTCCACATTCTCTTGCAGTAAGAATGCCATCAAGAAGTTCTTTACCGTGAATAAAAGACCCCTAGAAATCATAAATTGTTTCCAATATTCTTCAATCTTATTGTGAGTAACTTGGACAAAATGTGATACACCATACCAATAAGACATAGAGGCCTAAAGTCTTGCGGAGTCCAGATCCATGATGATGACCTGTATTGCAGGCCCTGTAAACTGGAAGCCCGGGTCAATGAAAATGATCCGGACTACCCTTTTTTTTAATGGTAATTTAAAGAATTTAACTGGTTTAATTGAAATAACAAATGTAATAAAAAAGAAACACGTGTCGTCATTTTAAACAACAGTTTAAAAGGGTGACACGTTTCCTCAAAGAATTTGTTGCTAACAAATAGTATCTCTTATAGGTGTTATTATAATCGTGACAAAAAGTGACACGTGTCATTCGTTGAATTGTGGTAAATATAGAATAACAGATAAAACCGTTATGATAAATGTGACAAATACGATACATGGCGCAATCCTAAAATTAGGTTAATTGTTACTATCAATTATTGTTACAGTTCCTAACTGTGACTATAAGTAATCATTGTCACAGAAAAAACCGTTGCAACAAACTATACAAATATTTAGCACAGCGTTTCTGCAACGGCATATATCTATTACAAATTTAATTAGTAACATATATACACTGTGACAAAAACCTAGATTTGGTGTCCAAACCTGTGAAAGTCTTTAAAAATATTTATAAAATTCTCTTTTAAAATGCACAAAAAACTCTTGGAAAATTCAGCAGTGAACCTGTTCAGATCTGGTGCTTTGTTACATCTCATCTTCTTAACAACATCCCATACTTCCTCCCCCGAACTCGCTCTCAAGCCACATTCTGTCCTCCTCTTTGATTTCTGGAAAATGTAAAATTTCAGAATCAGATGACTATAACAACAAATGGTTAGTAATTCCTCCAATTACACACATAGAAAAATTATACAAAGCTTTTGGTTGGTAACCTAGCAACAAGCTGGGTTCCAACACCTTTTTGGATATCAATGCCTAATTTATGAAAAATAAAACTACCAATACCACTACTGGCGTCGTTACTAACTAAACAAGAAAAAAGAGTTTGAGGATTATTCGATCAAGTTTGTGTTATTACTAATCTTATTGATAAAAGATTGAAGCCTCAATCCTTGTGCTAATTTTCTTTGTGATTATGGGGAAATGCTATTCTCCTACAAATATGATATAAATCTATATGATTAGATTTATAATAGAGATATGGATAGGTGCAATTGTTCAAGATCCCATTTTGCTTCATTAATGCGTAGTGATATTGCTTCTTGAACAATGACTTTGGGCGATTTTATCAAAAATTTGATTTTGATGGTGAATCTGGTGTAAGTTGTAATTGTGATGAAGGTGATGGTAAATTAAGGTAGATTGGTAGTGGTGGTGAGATTTGAGATATAACACATACTATGAAGATATCAGCGAGGAATTGTTGATCTATTTCCTGAGTTATCAGTGATTATTAACAAAGATATGAAGTTTGTGCGATGACTATAATCATGGGTTCATGGTGTTTCACTAATTGCGACAACGCAACATCTTCAATTAATATCTTAGCTATTTGTAAACATATTACAAACCTAAGATCTTTAGTTTATGTTTTTCATCAGTAACCTTCAATTTATGTTTGACATCAGTAACCGATTCCTGTGACCATCACTCGCCGTTAGAGATGAAAAGTAAAAAGAAGAGGAGAAACCGAGAAAGTGAGAGGAAAAAACAACTTATCACACGTCATATTTGTTTTCTTCGAATTTTTGTCCATCTCATCCAGCCACATCAGACAGGAAGGAGAGTAGGAAAGACAAGAGGGGGGAAATTTCATTTCCCGTGATTCTGAGAAGAGTAAAAAAAATGTTTCTGTAATTTTTTATTTTTTTATTTTTCTGAAAGGACAAGGTTAATAAAAGAAAGAGTGCCAAGTACTCACTAACACAAAAAAATAACACTCATTATCTTAATAAGAAAACATTAATACCGATAAAAAAGAAAAGAAAACAGAAAGGAATTATCTTCACCACTATCACTTCGAAATCTTCGTATCATCCGGTTGAGATCAACAATTAACACAAAAAATCTATAAAAAGAAAAAACCACGACAAAAGCTAACAAGGGGTTAGTCAATTGGGATTAGCGGAGACATTTAGAGTCTTTTTATTCAAGAGCTCTTGGATGACTCTCCGTGAGTTTAGAGATTTTGAGAGACTCTCTTCTTGATTTTCAAGGAATTATGGTGATTCATTGAGACAATAAAACATATATGAATTTCCGCTTACACACATGAGACAAACAATATATTATTTATTTTAAAAAATGAATATATATGAATCTTTCAATGAAAATGTATTAGTCCATGCATGGCTAACATAAATTGTAATTATTCTGCCAATAAACTCAAAACGAGATGAACAAAAGGGATTTGAATCTATAGTAAACTTATTAGCTTATTAATCCTTAAAGAAAAGAGAAAGAACAAAATCTCTCAAAATATCACCTACTTAGGAGAGACATATTTTTAGCCATTTATGGCATATTTTATAATACAAGTCTCTACAAGTCTCTCAAAACCATAAGTCATTGATTTCAAATTCCATATAACAGAGAATTCTGAAAACTTTTAGAAAGTCACGATCCAATAATAGAGATTGTTTGAGATTTTGAAGAACTCCCTATTGACTAACAAGAGATTTTAGAAGTCTATAAAATTCTTCCAATATCTCAACAAATTTCAATTGACTAACCCACCGGTAAGTTCTTTTGAAGAGATCATTTTAAATTGTCATAAATTGGTAAACCAACCCAATAAATGCAGATAAATGCAAATAAAGACGCATGAGTCCTGGAGATGATAAACAACGCTGAATTGGGGGCCACGAA
The DNA here is from genome assembly GCA_023531295.1 of Papaver armeniacum. Classification (NCBI taxonomy): domain Eukaryota; kingdom Viridiplantae; phylum Streptophyta; class Magnoliopsida; order Ranunculales; family Papaveraceae; genus Papaver; species Papaver armeniacum. The sequence goes on from JAJJWW010000188.1 coordinate 120,239, forward strand.
AACTAATTAGGGGACTCACACTAGAAGACACAAAAGGTCACCCAAACCGAATTTCAACACCCCTTATCCTAATATTTTAGGTAATAGCTAATATACCCTTATTTAATTAATGATAATTTTACTTAATTAGTGTTAGTCTCACATCTCACTTAATTTGATTTTAACTTTTTTTCTTAATTAGTGTATATGATGTAATTTGCCTTCTTGATTTTATGTATTTTGTACGACTACATCACTGGTGCAAAAAACTATCAAAAAACTACACCACATTATCAAAAATCTTTTAAATTTTTGATAATGTTTTTCTTTTCTTTTTTAGATAAAGATTCTGTTTACTTAAAATTATTTAGATTTAGATTTTGAGTTTTTTTTTTTCTTTTTTCTAGATGTAATCAAGAAGGCAAAGGGAATGAAAGATAAAAACACTTGTAGGGTTAAGAAGTTGAATATGTTGAATTAAAAAAATGGTATCTTCTAATTTTCATATTGGCTTTGGATTTATCAAAATCGTGATTGAATACATGGGCTTTTGTTCTTACTTTTTACTATGTCTGTATGTGGAATTCATTTTACAGGTAATCAAGACAATTAATCCTTCAAAGTGATGATCAACTTCAACTCAAAGAACAGATTCCAGATCTAGAGAAATAAAATTTTGTTGTATTGTTGAGAGAAACCAGTTAGTTCTAAAATGTATAACAATCTGGTTCAATACCATGGAGAATTTATAAAGGATTTTTTATTTAAATTGTATTTTATTTTTTTGTTTGAAGGCTGATGTAATTTATGTTTTCTGGAATGTATGTGATCATTTTTAATGAGTTGTGTTCAAATCATTCAATGGCATAATTTCTGATAATAGCATAAATTTATTTATCTTGTTTATCTTGGATTCTTGGTATTCTCAATTATAAAATGCGATATACTATGAAACAAAACTGTCAAAATTATAAAAAATATATATATTTAATAGTACAATTTATCCAATAATAAGATAATTTAATAAAAGGAAATATTTAAAAATAAAATAAAAAATAGCTTACGTGGCATATGAATTATTTATGACGTAAATGCATAATTTTAATAGAAAAATTATGCTACAAAAGCTCCTCGGCATTTTCGACGCTTTTAGCGTCGGGCAGATTATTTGCAACACCTCTTTTTATAACGCACTGACCGACAGTTAAAATACGTCATAAATTGTATTTCTGACACAAAATTAATTGTTCGCGACATTATTTTTCATTGCAAAAACCATGTTTTGTTGTAGTGTAATGCCTAAAGCCACTGCCCACATACCCTTTTCATATAGTAACACTCTAAAATTGTACCCCAATTGAAAATACAGTCTCCAACCTAGATGTTAGAGAACCATTTGGGCAATGAAGGAGTAAGCTCTTCACTTCATTTATCAGGCACGGAGCTACACCCAGTCTAGTGGGGACAGCAGTCCCCCCTAGGATTTCCTAATTACATAATTAGGCTTTACATAATTACCATTTTAAGCTTGAAAATTTTAAGTATTTATAGATTTGTCCTCCTTATCTTTGTATATTACATAGAGAGCCTTGAATCCTCTACTATACACTTTAAAAATTACTAAATTAGGTACTTATCGTACAAAACTTGTCTTAAATATCAAAATTACGTAGCAAAGAAGTGAAAAATATCAAAATATTAAATCCAACCATAAATCTAAACATCTAACAACTTATTGGATATTTTGGTGACATCATTTCAAGGAAAATACCAAAGCCTAAAAAAAAATTGCGGCCTTCGGCCGCCTACTTTTACGACGAAACTACTATACTTATATATATTTGTCCCCCCAAACAATAAATCCTAGCTTCGTCCCTGTCATTTATGATTTCCCAGTTGTCTTTATGTCTTTTCTTTGTCATGACTCTGCCGTTCCTTTCCATCCGTACTGGCCACAAAATGGCAGCAGGAATGAGAGGCCAAATTTTTCTAACTCTGTTCTACCCTTTAATGTCAAGCCATTCCTCCAAATGTTCTTTCACAGTGGGTAATTGCTCATCACTGTAATAATATATGCAGTAACAAACAACTGTCACAATTGTTTGTAGTATAAGAGTACCGGCAACGAATCACTTTCGTAACACATATAAATTCGTAACACATATAATATAACACAAATTTGTATATTATAAAAAATTGAACTTGAATTATTTGGGGCTCTAGGCTAACAAGAGTTTTAGGGCTTATGGCATGCAAAGGGTAGTGAAGAAATATTTCTCCAGGCAAGAAGTGCTAAAAGGGCATTTTACATGGGTAATTAAGTGCTGTTGACAATGGAGTAAATGTTAAGGGGCAGCCATCAGTGTGATGTCCATGCTGTCGTCCGAATGGTTTCATCTTACTGGCGTCATCATGACAATATGTTGCTGACATCATCCATCCTCTTTTAATCCGCACTAGACACCTTAATATTTTTTTTAGACTAATATATCAACCAAATCAAATTTTCCTTGACTAGAGGTAGAAACGTTAAGGGGCGTTTTTGACGTATTGGGTCGGTGGATTTAATAAAGGAATAAAAGTAAAGAAAAGAAGCAGCAGATATCGCACCATGGAATTTCCGTGCGAACGGCGGAACTCATTTCACATTGACGATGGGTCCATCCGTTCACTCGCTGGAGTTGAATGTTTGAACGTTTGGTAAGGGGAAGGAATCTTCTGCTCGTTGATCCATTTGGCTTTGGATAATACATGTGACGCGAAGGAATTTTGTTGATATCACAGATTCACTCATAAGTCATAAAAATTAACAGCCCAAATGTTTTTCTGTCTGATCATTATATTCGTTACAGTATCTGTGTGATATCTTTCAAAAAAAAAAAAAAAAATCTGTGTGAGAGAGAATAATTAATTTTGACTGGTAAAAACCGACCAATGATGGTTTAATTGGTTTTGGTTGATTGTTAATTACAGCTGCTAGATGTACCGTGACTTTGATGAGAGCTCTGCGTTTATTTTTGAGTTCGTGTTAAAGAGTCTTTCTACTTGCCATCCATATTTTTAGACTTTCAAACATAACTAACATGCTTTAGGATTTCCTACTTCTCATATAAGTCAAGTCTTCCCACTAGCTAGTTTAAGGTTGGCCCAACTGATTAGGAAAAGTGCGCATAATCTTAATAACTGTTAGTGTACAGTTCTGTCACTCGCATTCCCAGCTTCACCATAAATAGACCTTTTTACTATCGACTCTCAACCAAAATTTCTCAACAACAAACTTAAATTTTCTGCTTACAAGTTCAGAAATTTTCCTCTTCTTCTTCTTCTTTTTTTTTTTTCTTTTCGGAAACCATGTCTTACTGTGGCGGAAGCTGTGGTTGTGGATCAGGCTGTATCTGCGACTCTAGCTATGGAGGGTAATTTCATTTCAAATTTGATAATTTCATCTTCTCTTACTCTGCGAAATCTCCCATAATAGTTTTTTTTTTTTGGTCGATCGTTTTCCAGTACCAACTATAATCTCATGTATTGCTGTGTTTTTCTGATCAAAATTTCCCTAGAAATATGGTGTATATATAGTTCTTATTCAAACGTAAAATCAGAATGGGTTTTGCGCGCAGTAGATTTTCTGTTTAAACTAAAGATAATGGTGAGGTGGTGATGACGGTGACTCCTTTCATTGTTAATTACAGGTGTAAGGTGCACCCAGACTTTGATGAGAGCTACAACACTGAAAGCTATATGTTTGGTGTTGGTCCTTATACATCGTAAATCCTCTCCCTCTCTCTCTCTCATTAGAGATATAGAGGTGGGACTAGAAGGAGATGATGATGATAATGGTAATGGTGCTCATGTTAAGATTCAGGCTATTTAGGTCCTTCATCTGTGACGCGGATCGATGCAGATAGTCGACACTTATGAAGTAATATCTATGTGTTCTTGTTGTCTACTTTTTTAATGTTGTTGTAAGAATAAAGTTCGATATGTGTATGGTCGTTCTTACTAGCACCTAGTCAGTTATAAGTAACTAATGGTGTCCTTCATGTGTGTGTGTCGTCTCCGCATCTGGGTTTATAAATCTTATCAATGAATGATCAAGGACTCTATCCTTGTAATTATTGTTTGTCTCCATGCATTCTGATACTCCAAGTTAGACTTTGTTCTTGAGCAACCATTTTATTGCAACTATTAGACAAAACACTCTATCTATATCCAACTATCGAAATCACCAATATGGCTCGTCTTTGGGTTTATTGGAGCATCGACCGGTAGCCATTCCTTTTTCCCTCCTCAAACGTAGTCCAACTTATAATTATGTATGATTAATAACCTACTGAGTGGTTGATGTCACTGGAGTATTCAGTAGATGCACAGTGCTGCTGATTATATTCTGCGAGATGAAGAACAACATATATGGTCGACATGGAATTCATCAACTATCCATGCCGGCTGTTGATGCATGGAGTTTTCGAAACCAGAAAGAAAACTGTAGTCAGGACATACAAAACTAGATTTGAAATGTTGGGTAATGAATTAGAAGTATATCCGAGAAAAAAAAAAGAAAGATACCTTTTGCAGTGGATGTGAAAGATTAAAAGACAAAGAGAGAAGGATATTCATTCATTAGAGATACTCTCTATTACATCAATATAGTTCTTTATATACAATAGGAACATAATCCTAGTTAATATATTGGGCCGCGCACCCGTGGGCTAAAGCCCTACAACACTCCCCTTGTGCGGTCCAATAGAACTCCATATGCAATACTTCTCATACAATGCTTCGGATGCAGGTCTTCAAATGTAGTTCTCTCCTTGATGACTATTGTGTTTAAGACAATTGCTCCATTAAAACTTTGACAAGAAAAACCCAGTGGGACAAAACCTTGGTACAGCTCTTCACATGTAGTACTTCACATGTTGGCTCGTATTTTACATGTAGTTCATCACATGTAATACGATCTTCAAAGATTGTCGAGTCTAAGTTAGTTGTCTCGTTAAAACTTCGATGAGGCCAACACAGAGGGACAATACCGAACTAAAGAAAAGAGTACAACATTAAGTAAACTTAGAATATAATTGGATGTGTATACGTTGCCTCATTAAAACCTTGACATGGAAAACCCAGTGGGATAAAACCTTGACGAAGGGAAAAGAGTACAACGTGACAGATGAAAGTAAAGGTGATCCGTTGCAAATGATCACTTGGCTCTGTCGAAGTTGACTACTTGCTTAACAACTCCCAAGGAAGAAAATCCTCGTAGGAAAGACAATAGTCTTAGCTGGAAAATTACATTCCCGGTGTTTGTTGTTGTCTCAATAAAAACCTTGCCAAGTAACAAAACCCTGTGGGAAAAAAGTAACTTCGGTGAAGGAAAATAGTTCAACACACCATTAGATGCTCCCCCGATATCGGACAATTTTCACCAAGGAGTTTATCACATTTGTACCTTGGTGACTTGAAATCTTATAAGACCATGTTGTTGATTTGGAAGTTACGTTGCTTAAAAGACTATCGCGTTTCATTTCTTTGATTCAGATATTTTCAGTAATATCAACGTGATCTTTATGTCTTCAACGTTCAACATACTTGATGTTTTAGTGTTGTCTCACTAAAAACCTTGTCGAGTAACAAAACCCTTTGGGAAAAACTATACTCGATCAAAGGGAAAAAGAGTACAACACAAACTTCAATTTCAAGTAAAATATGTCGACATCATATCCTTGGATCCTCCCCCCGGTGTCGGCATCTCCCCCGATTACTTTTAGAGTTGTTCTAGATAGTTCCTTTAGCCATGTATTTTTCGAAACTGAATATTGGTAATGACTTAGAAAATAGTCTACCATATCTCCCCTGATTACTTTTGTTGGAGAAGAGATTATTGTCCTTCATAATCAACAACTTTTGGATTGCACTTTCATTAGCATTCCTTTTATGTCGTTGCGGGGATAAAACAAATTTTTGTCAATGGTTACTTTTAAGTACATGATTACATTCACTATACCATTCCAATGACGTTGCGTTGGCTGAGTTATATCTAGCTCACAAGTTCTCTCGAGGATGTAAAATTTAACCGAGTACATTATTATACTAAGTACAACAATGCGTCTATTGTACTTAGATATGGGAATTTTATCTCCCAACACATCTTCATCATCTTCCTTTGGACGAAATGGTTACTTACTTACATTTGAACTTCGACTAATCGTGGGAGTGCTATTAGGATGCATGTCTTTGTTAAATTGCCTGAAAACTTTAGACATGAAAACTGGTGGAATAATATACCACAAGCTCTCATGATTCGATCGAGCTTTCCTAGATTTTTCATCTCGAATTCAGATTTTAAATAGCTTTTAAGGTCTCTTATTACACATCATGTCTGTACCATCAACATAAATAGCTACAAGTCCAAATCAGGAACTTTCTTATGAATACGCAAGGAAAAATAACTTACTTTACTATCCCCTACAAATCAAATATCCACTTAGACGGGTATACCACATCCGCATGATTGCTTGAATCTATAAGGGAGCGTTCTATCTAACTGTAAATGCACTCTGTGCGTGGTTTAGAGTCATTTGATTTGGGCAACAAAAGGCTATCAAATACTTTTGTAAATATCTGCTATCTCTTGATTCTTTCAGAGATACGTAACAACCACATACATATGCTGCATTTCAAGTCCTTTTGAAAGTAGCCGTCAAGCATCTCCATATAATTTCGAATAAAGATGATATTCATAATTGAAGCTTGAGAAACTTTGTTGACTGTTGGAGGTATTAAAACAGTTGATTATTTTTATAACAAAATTAAGACGACAAAATAAAGATGAGGAAGAGAGAGAGAAGGGACCTGTCGGTAGTAGTTGCTATTTTTCCTGATCCCCCATTAAATTAATTAGCTCAAAATCATAAGTTGTATCTTGTAGATGCTCGTCTTCTCTTTGGATATATATAATTGTAGGGGCGAAATATCGCACATCAAATAATTATGCGAAGCGATGCTATTATAAAGGAGCGAATGGAGTTTGCATGTAGCATATCCCAGATGACGAAGCCAATGACATCACGAAGTCACGGGTAAAGTGTAGAAGTTGTGCGAAGTTTAAGAGTACGTGCGAAAAGATTCAGTATAAGCGTGTGAGGGCATCGCACGTCAGATCCGAAAATATGGGCTTTATTAGCTGTCCTCCACTATGTAAATACCTATATGACTCAAATGAAACTAGTTAAAGAGTTTTTTAATTGTTATATTCTCATAGAAGTATACAAGAACACAATTGAAGCAAAATCGGTTTGATTCACTTGAATCAATTCATGAACATTATAGCCACTGTTTGCAAAGATTGCATTCCTTATTATATAAATGTTTAAGTTCATGTACACAACCGATTTTAGAACTTTAACCTTCAAGTATGCAAACGGGTACGCATACTTGAAATACCCGGACAAAGATTGGGTTTCGCCAAAGATGCAAAACGGTGCACGCGTACTATAAGTTTTAATTTTATAGATACGTAATTTAGGATCGTTGAACTTCATGATAATCACACAATAAAATATGAAAGAATAGGTTTATACGGAATACCTGGGATCGCAAATCCATCATACGCCAATCATCTTTGGAGCAGCGGTAATACCTTGTGGAGTTCTTGGTTTCTCCTTCTTGACCTCGTACGTTATGAATAGTAAAATTCTCGAACCCAATAGTGATGGATATTGTGTTCCTTTTATAGGTAGAAGGAGGACCAAGTTCATAGGGTTTAGTACTGACATTAAATCTCGACCGTCCATCAAAGAAGAGATATTAGGAACAATGATCCCATAAAGGAAACCGTACATAAGTATAGCAATAATCTAGATTACCAAGGATTATTACATGGGCCCAAGGGAATATTTCTAGTCATACAAAAATATTCTTACATTCTTCCACTGGTCCATGTCATAATCGATTTAATGGTTAATCATAGAAAAAATAAGTGCGCATAATTGCTAAACAAAATTTAATGGTTAAACATAATACCTTGATCAGGAAAACTAGTCATGCGGGTCATAGAGGTTGCACATTGTCCTGTTATCAACATGTTCCCTTCCATGTACCACAACACAAGTAACTTACTTAACTAGGCCTTAAATTGGGATGTCATAATGGTCCAGTGATGTCTTTGAGAAAGACGATTTCTTTTAACATTCATCCATTCACATAAATGTATACTAAACATGGATACAGAAATAATTTAGAAAAACATTAATAAGAGCTCAATAAGTGTCCAAAAGTAAGCACATAAATTAGCTAAGTTCAATAACCAATTACTCCCACGGACCTGAGATTTTAATCTTTTCTTAAGAGATCTTAAAAGGTAATTATTCATTAAGTGCATCTCCGAATGCAATTGTGCTTAAGCGATAAATGAGCAACTATTGTTTCTGAATTTCCTAATTCACGCATATATACTCAAGGTTCATGTATTTTGTTCCTTTTGTATCATATCGTGCTTTAATGATGTGAAGCTAAGACAATAAATTTCAGCAATGTAGAGACAAACCTTAATTCTCCAAGTTTCGCAGTCATAAATATTCAAACTCTATTATGGGACTAGTATTAATGGATTCTTACTGTATAGAATCCGCACATCTACCAAAATTGAAGACTGAAAACCCAATCAACTCTAATTGGGTTGGATAACTAATTATAAAACATAATTCAAGATTACTATCTCAAGATTCTTGATAAATTCCCTGTAATTTGTTCTTTCGATTCATTAGGCATTTAACTAACACACCAACAACTTGTTATATGTTCCATAGCAGAATTAAGACGTAATGAAGATTAGATTTATATCTTCTGTTCAATATGAAACAAAATTTTCTAAATGTGTTATTATCTCAAAATTCTACGAATATTCGATATATATTTTATCTGAGAGCTTTAGTAATCCATATGATATTACTATCACATGGTAAGCTTCATTGATATCCTTTATTTCAAAAAATATAGAGATATACATAAAGTCAAGACCACTACTCGTTGGTAGTATGTCTTAACATACAAGACCAATAGTATGAATTACTCCCACTGATCTTGAGGTATATGCATAAATCTGTAATAATTTCATCAAAAACTTGAAACATTTATAGTTTTGTTGAATTTCATATACCATTATGGGAGGATGCCTAAATTTCATACTTTGATTTCAAAAATTTGTAGACTAAAATTTATCATTAATAAAGGCTATTTTCACATTTAATTAATGCAACTCTTAGGTCATACTGAGCTACTAATAATACTATGATAATTCTGAATAAGTCTTTCTTTGACACGAGAGAAAAACTTATTTATAATCAATGCATCGTTTCAGAGTAAAATCTTTGGCAACAAGTCTTGATTTATACCGTTTAAAATTGCTATTACAATCGTATTAGGTCAGAAACACCCACTTTCATACAACTGATTTGTGTCTTTTGAGTAATTAAACAATATCCGAGACTTGACTTTCAACCAATGATTTTTCCTCACATAGCATCAATCCATTAATCAAAATTATTACACATAATATTTGTGAACCGAAAACCGAGTTTTTTCCATTCCATATCAAAATGTAAAAAATTCTTGTAAGAAAATCACTAAAACAACATGAATAACTTTCTTTCAATCTCTGTTGAGACCTTGTTAATGCTGGTTCATGTTGTTATCAAAAAATTTATTTATTGGCAGTAATTATATTATGGAGTATTGGATCAATAATTCGTGGTCTTTCATTATCTAACATTCTGATAATGAGAAGATTCACAATATCTGTAGAAATCTTAAATAAAGGGATCATTATCATGATTTCTTGAAAAGATATATCCATGTACTCCCACTGATTATGCCATCATTAACGAATTTATATTTTCGGTTTCAATAAGTCTCATACTACGGTTAGAACGTTAAAGAATACCATTTGGATTATTTAAGAAAACCAATGAACCAATAATAGTTTCCAAATCCAGTTTTCATTCTTTGAAATGTAAGCCCTCACCTCCAATTGAACAACCATAACTTAAAGGTGATTTAAACTAGGTTTCCAGCCATTATAGTCCAAAGTGTGTCTTTGAAACTGCTTTACTCGGAAATCTATTTAAATTACACAGTTGTTGAAAGAAAATACATTCACTGATATGTGGTCATTATGCATAACTCATCATGCTTCTAACCATGTTCATAAAAGTATGATTTTGCCTTTTGTTATACAACATTATGCCAAGGATAAATTGGCCTTGTGTATTGAGCAACAAATCCAAACTTTTGGAGATACTACGTAAAAGATTTAGGATATTATCCCCTTTTTGTCATACCTTTCACAATATTCACCACCTTTATCAGACTTTATGATTTTCACTTTCTCTATAATTGCCTCTCAATTTAAATAATGAATGTTCGAGAAAACATCCACGGATTGAGATTCATAATGCAATTGATAGATTACACAGTAACGCAAAAAATCATCAGGTGATAAACAATTTTTTCTTCCGAAAATTGGACCATTAAAAGTCTACGAAATAGTCATAATCAACAATTAATAAGAATAAAAGATGAAATTTTATAATAGAGATTAGTGACAATTAAGCTTAAAATAGTTTCATACCTTCAATAAGATTCTCCTGTGGGTAAAACCTTATCAAGGAACAATGTGAGACATGAAAAATATTAGTACATATTTTACCTTCTCATACACACAACATTATGTTTGTTAAATACCACAACTAGAATCACCTGTGGGAGAATCTCGTCCTATCATGTATTAACAAACTCAAATAATTCTAATGTTCAACCTAATACATCGGAATAATAGTCACCTGTGGGTAGCTATTATTTTACATGTATATGAAACATTTAGATAAACTTAATGCTTGTTTAAAAGTGTAAACCAAAACTACTTGTGAGCAGCATTGTTAAATATACCAGACTTACAAGATAAGAGTTTAGTATCACTGTGGTGATAACTATACAATCCAGCAAATATGTACAATTGCAAATACCACACTAGTTTTATCTTGTGACATTGAATGGTCCTAATTCAATGATATGGACATCCTTGATTTTATCATAAAATTAGTCGATTATAAACAATTATGAGTAACCCTGAAACATTAATCATAAGCATTTATTCAAACGCATGTCATATATAATTTGTGAAAATGTCCAACACCCCTTTAATTAAAGAAAATATCCAAACGCGATGAACCTTTCATAAACCAAAATCATGCATTAAGCAAGTCTATAAGTATAATTCAATAAAAAAATTTCATTAAAGAAAGTTCTTTGATGCATCACTAGTTAAATTCGATACTAGTTTTAAGGATCAGAATAAATAAAGGTTATAGTGTAGATAATGATTTTCAGAAATATAAGAAATAACCCAAAAAACAAAAATTCTTTATTTCTTCTTTAAAAAATGCACCGAACTTTAGACTTAAAGTAACATATTTGATTGCGCATTTATAATATGAAAATCCATTATGAGTTACTCAAATCTATATAAGCATTTAAAAACTTTAAATAAGCATTTTAAAGAAAGTATGTACCAAAAAATCATGTGGTGTTTACTTAATCATGATTTTATTTGAACGTGTCTATCAAAAATGGTCAAAAGAAAAGTTAAACATAATGACACTAGACACCCTCAAGATTTAAATCAATTTATATCAATAATGTATGATCAACAATCATATCAGTTAGTGTTTTCTTAAATATGTGAACTCCAATTTCCCGTGGGTAAATTTTGTTCTGATATATGTAAGAAAAACAAGATTACAAGCATTTGACAAAATTTTGATCATGACCAAAAGTTATTTGACATCACTGAAGTGATAGCCAATCAACTAAAATAATGTCATTATCACATGATGTCGATAACTGCATAACCTACACTTTACGGTTTGCAAATTCATTCTTATAATGACATTATGATTATACTGAGATATAACACTCTCGTATCACTGTGGTGATAAATAAATAGTCTAATAATAATTTCAAGTATAATCCCATAAAATTTAAAGAAAAAACAATAATGTGAGAGAAACCATAACGCACAAGCACACAAACCATATCATAATGCACACACAAATTTAATGGTGTCAAAAAATGGTTTTGATCATAAAATTTATAATGAAACTCGATAAAAAATCGTTTTATTTTTTCGATAAAGAGGAAGCGTAAATTAATTTACAATAAAAATTGGTTTCATTAGTTTTAAAATTAATACTGTCTCATTATCTTAATATTCACTAACACGTATACATGCCCAAAAGAAAATATTAATGTTTCCAATTTTTATTGTCTTAATAACCATTCACGTGATGAAAATATTCTGTTTATCTTCATTTGCTTTGGAGCACTTATTGATTCATGCCATAAAGATATAATGCCTAATAAATATTTTCTCATTTATATCATATCTCCAATTTACCTCCTTTTCACATACAAGAAAGTAGAATATATGGACTTTAGTGGAACAATTATGCATGTTTATGACTACATGATGTTGACATTCTTCCATTTCATTTATCATCATTATTACGTTCATTATTACCTCATATGCTCATTATATGCCATTATTTAAAAGTAATATTCTTACAATGATTTTTTTTTATTATTATTTACATGCCAAAAATAAAATCATCAGGCCAAAAATAAACTCATCAAGCAAAAAATGTTAATTTATTTACATGAAATAAATGATAGGACATTAGTATTAAATTAAAATATATTTTCCTCCAAAATTAAGTAGGTCATTAATGTAGAAATATATTTTCTTCCAAAATCAAGAGAGAGATAATATAGAATATATAAGAAATCATAAGTAATAATGGCCACAGGATCTTAAATTATATAGTATACCATAATTCTCAACTGACTTGATTTTGATGAGATAATGAAAAATCACACAGGATTTTGATGAGGTAATGGAAAATCACACAAAAATTTGAAGTGTGAGTATGATATGGGTCATGATAGTTAGATGAGAAAAGGAATGCAATTCCATAAGAACGATTATGCTCACATAAAAATAAAATAAAAAATCAAACCCAAATTTTATTTTATTTTTGCCGATATTTTTATTGCATACAATAACGGACGATCATGAGTTCTAAACACAAGCTGTGATACCAACTATAAGTTTTAATTTATAGATACGTAATTTAGGATCGTTACTTCATGATAATCACACAATAAAATATACAAGAATAGGTTTATACGGAATACCTGGGATCGCAAATCCATCATGCGCCGATCATCTTTGGAGCAGCGGTAATACCTTGTGGAATTCTTGGTTTCTCCTTCTTGACCTCGTACGTTATGAATAGTAAAATTCTCGAACCCAATAGTGATGGATATTGTGTTCCTTTTATAGGTAGAAGGAGGACCAAGTTCCTAGGGTTTAGTACTGGCATTAAATCTCGATGGTCCATCAAAGAAGAGATATTAGGAACAATAATCCCATAAAGGAAACCGTACATAAGTATAGCAATAATCTAGATTACCAAGGATTATTACATGGGCCCAAGGGAATATTTCTAGTAATACAAAAATATTCTTACACGTACTTCCAATCCCAGCAGAAATATTCGGACATGAACCGCACGCTTGATGACGTGAATCAAATGCGCATACTTAAGTTCCCCTGTTTCTCAAGCCAGCCCAGTACGCGTACGTGTACGCATACTATGGTTCCCGGACATGGATTACATATGTGCAAAAGTACACAACATGTCATATCCAATAATGGTTAGGTGTTCTAAACTCTTATTTCAATCATTGAAACTTTCTTAGAGGATGACAATAGCCGTTTTCACACATTATTAGCATCAAAGCAATTTTCAAGTTATTGAAGTAATCATAACGAAACATTCCAAGTCTACACCAAATGATTATATCACACAAACCATGTAAGATGTTACTCGACAATTTTCACATGATCATCTTTTGACTTGCGTCAAGAATATAAGATGAACTTGAGTGGAAAGCTTGCCAACACATATTCCGAGAAATATGTAAGTGAGTTAAACTCACTCGAAATCTCAAATGTGTATAATAGAAAACTATATCGTAACACGACTTATGTCTCAATATAGGAGATAGAGTAGAAATAGACCTTCCAAGTAATAGATGAGTTTCAGTCTCCACATACCTTTTGTTGATGAAGTTCCACAAGCTTTCCTTAGTAGTTCTTCGTCTTCAAATGATGAACGCCGTGAAGTCTAAGGCTCAACTACACAATCTATGTCCTAGTCCGAGATATCTATAAGTAGACTAGAAATCAAGACTTATAGTTTTGATCACTAACACTGACAAACATTATTGAGATAGCAACGCATGCTAGTTCGACCGAGCAGTGCTCTAACAACAACTGACAGCAAAAAAGTTTTTTTATTTTTCGATCGAAAGAGAAGATTTTATTAGAAAAAAGAATTTACAGAAAAGCTACCAGAAGTAGCAAAGAAAAAACTGAAAAGCAAAAGAAAAATTACATGAAAATAGTTTCCCATAAATTATGAATTGAACTTCCAAAGTTCAAATGAACTCTTTCACCACTTGTTGCAACCCGTCCGAGTACCATAGAATTCACATCTATAATCAGGTCTATTATGTCAGTATTAAAATTGTAAAAAGTCTCAAATTTTCTTCAATTACGTTAACGCCAGATAACCCAAATGAATAGCCGAATTGTAAAAGTTATACGTGTTAATAAAATATTTTGTCAAGGTAATAGAAATGTAACAGTTATAATTGTTAATTTGATGTATCAACTATAAGTGTCACTAATATTTTAGATTTTCAAAATTGATAACTAACTTGTAGGGTCTTATATTATATCAAATAAAAAGTTTACAAACCAAAATCTAACCAAAAAAGATGGACAAAAATTGAGCCTTCAGCCGCATAGTTGGATCCAAATTATCGCTTTCAATACATAAATTTGTCTCCTTCTAAACTAAAATTCAAACTTCATCTTTGATTTGGCAACCATAAAAAAGCTCCATATATCGCGTTCGCATAAGACACCCAAAAGATGTAAGAGAACCCTGTGCATACCGTATATCTTTTTCTCCCGTTTTTATTCGGTTCCTTCTTCTCTTTTTATCTTTCACCTTATCATCTATAGACTATAGTGTATATTTTTTCTCTTTTATCTTTCTCATCTTGTACATCTCTCTTTGTATTTTTTTTCTTTTGCTCAGCACATCTATATGTTTATCTCCATTCTTTTATTATTCAGGAATGCATAATCATTTATTATTCTAGTTTGTATTGTGGCCATAAGTTAATAGATCAGGATACATATATCAACCATTTGATATTTCTTACAAAAGCTAAATATATCACCGATTAGATCTTTATCAACTGCATGTTCTCTATTTCGGATAACTTCTAAATAACATTTCAAGGTGTTATGCTAAATAAAAAAGTGAACTAACATTTTTTCACGGTCTACATTTAGTCTACAATCTTAATACACAACTGCATCTTCTACGACCTAGACCCTAATTATCTTCAAAACATATCGACCCTTTTACAAAATATTGTTTTATTATACTAGTTAATAGATTTATTATCAGTTGTTGCACCCAAAATGAGTGTGACTTTATGAATTTAAGTCTTAAATGTGATTTGTACTGATTGATTGTTCGAATCCTTCAGTAATATTATGTGATGATAAAAAGTCTGCTTGGATCTAAGATTTATAAAATGTATGCTCGGATCAATATTTTATAAAAGGTATGACTAGTTTATAATGAAATACCGTAATAATAATTGTTCCATGGATTACCAGTCATTTCAGAGGAGTTATGTAATTTGACAGGTTAGCGGGTAACCATCGGGTTAGCCTTAATTCGGCTGTTTGCAACAGACCTTGAAATACCAACCCTAACCCATCCCTATTTTGTCAACTAGACAACCCAAGACGGGTTCAAACGGGCAGTGTTAGGCCTAAACTACGGGCAGGATAACCCGATGCCGGCTCTCATCATCATGGTCGAAAACGCAACCCATTAACGATTGTCTATTAGTTGTCATGTTATTTTTCAAAACCATGACGACCAGTAACAACGTTGGACACATGAAAACTTGTTTCTGGGAGTTATCAATTATCATTGTTTAGCTTTTCAAAACACGAAGACTATTCATACAACATCACTAGCCGTCAATATTTAGGGACAAAGAGCATGACGACCCTGTGAATATTACTTTTAGAAATAAAAGCTCTTTGAAAAGTCGTCACGCTATTCATCCTACAATCTTGACCATTGAAAATAGATATAAAAGTCATTATATATAGCAAGTGAACAGATAACATGACGACCGTATAATTGTATTCAAATAATTTAAAATTTTCCGACTTAATATGTCATTTAAACAACAAAATAAAGTATTAAATAGAGTTTAAAAGAATTAATCGATAATAAAAAATTCTAATCGGCAATTTTTTTTCCATTTTTAAACGATGAAATATAGAAGGGGTGGTGAAATTTGACCATTAAAATGACGAAGAAGGAGAAATGAAAGAGTAAATGAAATTGATATCACTAATAGTTAACTTATATTTAATTAGTAAGGATAGTTTCGTAACTTTATCGCTTTTGGTCACCTCTTAGCCTTACCCTGGTTAGCAATTCGTCGAATCCGTATTTTACTCGTCCCTGTTTCCGTGTATGTATGTAACTCGGGTCTTGATTCGTCATTTTCCTAATTGCATTTTCTTCAAAAATTTGTTGTTGATAGGGGTCAAACACACGACCACAAGCTTTCTCTTAAGCAAATATACCACTAATCTGTGAGGTATTTGATGATCACTTGGTACAACGGTGGAGATAGAAACTAGACTAGGGGAGCAAAATTGTATTAGGAGTAGCAAGGAATAAAAATTAGGCCTGTAGGAAAATTTAGGCCTGGAAATTTAGGCTTGGAAGCCGAATGGGCAAGGGTAGCAATTGCACATCCTTGTTTCCTTCTGGATTTGCCAGTGACTTGGTACATATCTTATACATATTCCATTTTACACATGAAATGATAATACCCACCTAAGAGTTTATATTAGAACCATTTTTTGGGGACCATTCTTTTATTTTAGGTAAGATATTAGAAGTAAATCTAGGTCACCCCTTATCTAGATATTTATGATAATACCTAAATTACCCTCCGATTATTTTTTGTTAATGATTAGTTAGTGTTAATATTAGTTAATGTGATTAGTGAAATGATTTTGAATAAAAAATTGAGATTAAAAAATCAGATTTTTAAAAAAGAAATAGAATTATTGAGAGAGAAAAGTTAGAGAAGATGAAGAAGAAAAACATGGAAAATAAATTTTTTTTTGAGTTCACTAAGCCAGACTATTCAAGTGATGAATTATTTCTTAGATGGTGAATGTATTCTTCCCAAAATCCAATCTCAAGATGAAAACGATGGATTTTACCAACCACAACCGGAGGAAGACTATTTGGGTACCGGTTATGCTCTAAACTTAGATAATGTTGGTTGAATTGGTCCAAATTATCGAAAAAATGTGAATTTGTTAAGTAGATTTGGGCTTGTTCGGTTTACCTTGTGAAGAACATGTAACCGAACTCATCCGAAAGTGTAGTTCATGTTACTTTTTCTAAACACGCAGGTTACCGAACTCTCCAATAATGGAGGTTTTGAAGCTCGGTTAACGGACATGTTACCGAACTTTGTAAATAGATTACAGTGTTATGTTATGTTTGGCTTTAAATGTAACCGAACTTTAGGGTCTATAAGTTCGATTAGTTTGCAATCAATAGCTAATCGAACTTATGTAAAATAAGATTGCACATTAGTATACAAAGTTCGGTTGTTTCGCAAACTTCATACCAACCAATATCTAACCGAACTACACACAATTAGTTAAGAGTTCGGTTTGTCAAGATTTTTATAACAAACCGAACATAGTGGGACAAGTTCGGTTAAATTGAAACTCAACATAGTGGGCAAAATAACGGTTCGGTTACATTGGAATTTTTTTTTTTTTTTTTTTGTAATATTGGTAAAGTTCGGTTAGAAAGTAGTTTTAGCCTTCTTTGCGAACCAACCGAACTCTGAGTGGGCAAAGTTCGGTAAATCGAAAATCAACATAGTGGGAAACATAGCACAGTTTGGTTACATTTGATTGTTTTTTTTTTTTTTTTTTTTTGTAATATTGGTAAAGTTCGGTTAGAAAATAGTTTTAGCCTTCTTTGCGTACTCAAGAACTCGAGTTCGGTTAAGAAAAAATTAATTTGTGATAACCGAAGTGTTCTTCGTGTTCTTGGTTTGAGAATGTTGGTTAGCAAACTAGTTTTTTTTAAACTATTCCTAATAGAACATGCCACCGAATTCCATTTAAACCATATTTTGATGACTACCGCTCAAAATTTCAATCAAAACGAATTAGAAGTAATGGGTTTGTGGGAAAATACTTATGGATATGTTTGTTTATAAAAGATTGATTAATCGCATTTACTAAAATTCAATGAATCGACCAGGATAAAAATTTGATGATTTTGATTAGATTTGTATATGATCAGGTTTAGATGATCATAAATTGATGAAGAAGAGAAGAAGAAAAATTGTAGAATAGAGGAAGAAGAAGTTGTAGATTAGTTATAATTTTAATTAGGTAAAAGAGTAAATATATTAATGATTTAAATTAAGTTATATATATATAGAGGTGGTGGTGGTAGTCGGAGGTAGTAGTGGTGGGAGGAGGTTGTGATTATATATATATAAATGGTTATTAGGTTAGTTTTAAATTAAATTAGGTTAAGGGTAGGTTAGTCATTTCCACACTTTACCACTTATAACTATAGGGAAGGTTGCTTAATAAGATCATTGTCCCCTCAAAAAAAACCATGGTCCCTCAAAAAAAACCATGGTCCTTATATTAAATAGATAATTTCTAAACCCAATTACTTTGGGTCTCCCAACCCAACGAGTTTAATCAGATGAAAACAAAAGATAGTTTCTAAAATAACAGACAAAATGTGCCTGAAGTGCATCACCGTCATGGCATCATATCTATGTCGGTCAAAACGTGTCCAGTTACAAATAACACGTGGGCTGCCCGTCTCACACAAGTAATAATGCACATTTATGAATGAAGAAAAAGTTAAAAAAATGAAAATTTGGTTTAATTTTAGATAGGGTAGAAAAGTTGGAGCCAAGTGATAAAATAAAAAGGACCACCACTTCTGTGGAAATGTGGTTAAACCACGTAAAAATCGCTCACATAAATAAGGGATAGGCCCTGTGGCGGAACTCGAAAATGAAGTTAGGGTGGCCTGGAAACTTATTGGATTTTTGGGGGTGGCTTAAGCCTATGATTTAGGCATGAAATTTTTTTATCAAACCGAATACCAGTGTAAAAATTTTAGTTTCTACATGTAGATCCGCCCCTGGATAGGCCACGCTTTTCATGAAAAAACAGGGAGTCACTCGCTTAGAGCTTCTCCAATGGTGAATATGGATGTTTCCTACGTGACATCACTTTTAAGACATCCTCTAGGTATAAAATCCTAAATATTAGAAGAAAATAAATTTTATCTCCAACCCATAAAAGGTTGTATCCTTCTTTTACTTATTTGTATGTATATAATTGGTTAAAATTATTTCTATTTTTTTTAATGATTTTTATTAATAAAAGTGTGACCAGGATGGGAAGACATCCTCTAAGTGAATGTCTAAAACTAGAAGTTTACCTAGAAGATGTCTAACTTTTTTTTTGGCACATCATCTTCACATCAATGGGTTGGAGATGATTTTTTATAAAAATGGTTGTGTGTCCTATATGGATGACGACTTTTTCCTTCACACAAATTCCATTGGAGAAGCTCTTACGTAAGCAACCTTAATGGTAAGGGATATCCCTTGGAGAAAGGCATCACTTAGCTAAACAAACACTAAATTGGGTTTTCCGTGTAAATAGATGAGTTTTCACTTTCTTTTCTCTCTTAAAATTTTTACTGAGGAATATTTAAGAGCATGGACGGGCCTGTGAGGGGCCAACTGAGGCTCCGGCACATCCCTAGATTTAGCAAGATTTTTCTTTGGTAGAGGCATTTCCTTGATTTTGTAGTTAAAAGGATAGTAGCCCACAATAGCTTATGTTATCCAAGAAAATAGCAAGTGACCAAGCCCTTTAGCAAATAGGAACCCATAGTCATAGACTCTTGCCACGAAGAGTTAGAACACTAGTTATGTGATTTTTTCTGAAGAAATTTATCGTGCCCTTCGGTCGCTTGGTAATCACCTCCTTGATTAAGAGGTGAAAAAAATGAGATGTAATAGGTAAAAAAAAAAAAAAAAAAATTGAGTAAATGAAAAAAAAAATGAAAAAGAGAAGTTTCAGGGTAAATAAGTGAAAACAAGAAAGTATTCGTTCGAAAACACATCGAAACTGAGTTTCCGTAAAGTGAAAAAGCACATGCAAACTGAGTTTCCGTTTTATTTCCCTTAATTACAATGTGGATGAGATGTGATCAACTTCTAAGTGTAGCTAAGGGACATCGCCACTCTAAAGGTGATATGGAAGACCATAGTAGTTGGATTTTGCTACAATTAAGCTATAGCGAAGCCAAATCATTTACCATAATGCTTAGCCTTATGAGTTCGTTACAAGACGAAGGTTTTTATGTAGTTCCATATCTCCAATCAACACGAACTTTTGTATTTGTAGATTTTGCTAGTAAATCATCATTTTCATATATAAACAGAGGTCTTTTTTCAGATTATTATATGGATTTTAAAAACATCAAGATCAAAATTTAAATTACATCCAGAAGAGTACTTAAATCTCATAGTTTTAGAAACCTTCGTCTAGTAAGAGATTAAAAATAAACCATAAACCTTCCATTAGACAGGGATGGGAAGAAATATGCTTCGAATTAGTTTGGTTGTTATCCATGTGGGTTAATTATTTAAAGTCTGTTTTAGGACTACCCAATTCACTTTATAGTAAAACCTAGTGTGTATCACGTGGGAGTAAAAACAGATCATACTATATTTTAAACGTGGGGACTTTTTTCTATTTTTCTTTTTCTACGGATTGGCTCTCGATACCGAATGGATAATTGTATGTGTTGTTTGGATGAGTTTTAGTGCTATAAATAGAGCTCCTACCGTCCCTTATAATCACCAAAACGAAGACAAGACAGAATACAAAGAAACTAGTGAGGTTTGAGTATTAGGATGAAGATTGCAATAACCAGTGGGAAGTCTCTCGTTGGTTCCTTCCTCATTGCCAATGCCAT
Source organism: Papaver armeniacum (assembly GCA_023531295.1). NCBI lineage: Eukaryota > Viridiplantae > Streptophyta > Magnoliopsida > Ranunculales > Papaveraceae > Papaver > Papaver armeniacum. Next base: position 141,508 of record JAJJWW010000188.1, read on the forward strand.
CATCATCGTTGCCTTGTCTGCCTTCATACGTAAGCTCTACTAGATAACTATTATTATGCATTATCTGTTCATTTCTTTCTGTTTTTTCTTTGTTATATTAGAAAATTGATTTGGTGGGTTTAGTAGTCTTAATTGAATTTTAAAAAACAGTTGCTTTAGAGTAATCACAGTATATATTAAACAAAAATGGCTTTTATAATAGAAATAATGACGATAAACTTTAAATCCTCTCTTTGCAGAGACGGGATCGGCAGATAAAGGTGTACCACCATTCGAAAATATATGCCGTCGTGGAGACATTTACGAAGTGACAGGATATTGGAGCTGCGCCAGATGTTCAGAATGGTGTAGAAGTGAATGTAGGAGGATGGGAAGTTCATCCATTGCTCAACAAACGTGTACACCTTATTCATTAGGTACTTACACCGGATTTGAGTGTGTCTGCTGCTGCAATGACATCCGACCCCCAGGAACTCATAATGCACCACCCTCTGTACCCTTCCCCAACTCGACCAAATTTTGGAAAAAATATGTGTACGGGTGACCAGAAATATGTCGAGATCTTCCATAACAGTTCTAGTGATTGCGCTCTTAAATCTCTTTGTGAAAGGAAATGTACTGCAATAGGAGGTTCCAGTGTAAGGACCGAGTGTATGGGAAATGCTCATAATACAGGTGATGGAATTGCTAAGGAATGGTATGAGCAGTGTTGCTGCGATATGCCACCACCACCCTCTCCTCCTCCTCCATCATCGCCACCACCACCACCCTCTCCTCCTCCTCCATCCCCATCACCGCCACCACCCTCGCCTCCTCCTCCATCCCCGTCACCACCACCACCACCCTCGCCACCTCCTCCATCCCCACCACCACCTCCAATATGTCCCGAATCATGTTGTCCAGCAGAGATTGAAGTCCCTGTACCAGGTCAAGAACCATGCAGGTACGGAATATTACCACGAGCACGGATGCCGTCCCTTCCACATGCTCCCGGTTCACTATCATTTGCAGCAATATAGTGAAATAATTATATGAGTTAGCTGCAGATGGATTATTAAGTAAGAAAACCAATGTGGTTTAATTTCGAGTGATGTTGTTTCAAGTAATAATTATAAGCAATTAGTAGCTTGTACTTTCTCGCTGTGTTTATGTAGTTTATGTACTTTTATCGAGTTGCTTCAGTGAAATAAAAATGTTGTAATGTGAGAGCCAGGAGACTACATGGCTTGGTAGTTTTATTTAAAATGAAAGATTTGTTTATGGGTAGTGTGAAATCCTTATTCACCCAAAACTCAATCTAAGTGTTGTTTATAAGGAACCCCCTTGACTACACGCCTAACAATTTGCCGTATGAAATAAATAGAAGAAAAATGGCAATTGGTTTGCCGTTTAAAATTGAAAAGAAAACTGAGAATGCGGGGTACAACAACCACACCCAAAAATTCGTTTGACAATCTGGGAGGACTTACTCCAATATACTAAGAAAAATAAGATATGACCCAAAACCGTTGATTGTGTTTTTATAGGGTATCCTGAGCATTCTAATGCTCATAGGTTTATGGTTGTGAGTTCTGAAATTTCTGACATATGGTTGAATACTATCATGGAGTCTAGGGATGATGAGTTTTTTTAGAATGTTTTTCCTTTAAAACGTGATTCTCTAAAGAGATGTTTAGATGATCCCCTAGATGTGCCTTCAACTAGTCAGTTATTACCTTTAGAGGAAGATGAACCAGAAGTAGAGCCTAGAAGAGGTAAAAGGGTTAGAACTGAGAAAAACTATCCTGGTTGCATTACATACCTAGTCGAGTCTGATCCTCAGACTTATAAAGAAGCCATGACTTGTCCTCAAGCTCCTAGGTGGAAAGAAGCTTCCATTAGTGAAATGGATTCCATTCGAGAAAACGGTACTTTTGAACTTGTAGATTTACCTGTGGTCTAAGGCCATAGGTTGTAAATGGATTTTCAAGAAAAAACGTAATATAAATGGAACTATTGAAAAATACAAGGCTAGGTTGGTAGCTAAAGGCTACAGACAAATTGAAGGTATAGATTTCTTTGACACCTATTCACCAGTGAGTAGAATTAGCTCCATTAGGATGTTAATTGCTATAGCTTCTGTCCATAATCTAGAGATACATCAAATGGATGTAAAGACAACGTTTCTTAATGGTGAGTTAGATGAAGAAATTTATATGGAACAACCTGAGGGCTTTGTAGTTAAAGGTTGTGAAAAGAAAGTTTGTAAACTGGTTAAATCTTTGTATGGATTGAAACAAGCACCTAAACAAAGGGCATGAAAATTTGATCATGTGATGATTTCTAGTGGTTTTAAAATTAATGAATCGATAAGTGTGTTTATACTAAACTTGTCAAGGATGCGTGTGATTGTATCCTTGTATGTTGATGATATGCTTATACTAGGTACAAACATGGATGCTTATCAATTCCACTAAGAAACTGTTGAATGAGAACTTTGAAATGAAAGACTTAGGCCCCGCTGATGTCATATTAGGGATGAAGATTAGAAAACTTCTAATGGCTATAGTCTCGAGTCAGTCTCATTATGTTGAATCCATACTTAAGAAATATAATCAATTTAACTGTAAACCTGTGTGTACTTTGTATGATTCTAAGTGTCATCTCAAGAAGAATAAGGGTGTAGGAGTTAACCAACTTGAATACTCGAGAGTCATAGGAATTTGATGTATTTGATGAATTGTACGAGACCGAGACATTGCTAATCTTTGTGAGTAGATTAAGCGGTATACTTGTAATCCAGGGCAGATGCATTGGGATGCACTTATTAGAGTGTTGAAGTACTTAAAGTTCACAATGACCTTTTATTTGAATTACAAAGGGTACCCTGCCGTCCTTGAGGGATTTTGCGATGCAAACTGGATAACAGACTTAGAGGAGTCTAAGTCTACGAGTGGATATGTTTTCACTCTAGAAGGTGCGTCTGTATCTTGGAAGAGTTCCAAACAGACATGTATAGCTCGTTCGACTATGGGGTCGGAGTTTATTGCGTTAGATAAAGCAGGAGAGGAGGCCGAATGACTAAGAAACTTTTTAGAAGATATTCCTCTTTGGCATAGGCCTGTGCCAGCTATATCTATACATTGTGACAAAGAATCTGCGATAGGTAGAGCTAAGAATAGCTTCACAATGGAAAGTCTATACATATGCGTAGAAGACATGATTCTTTGAAAATACTAATCTCAATTGGCGTTATTTCCATAGATTGGACAAGGTCCAAGGAGAATATCGCGGACCCTTTGACGAAAGGTTTTTCCAAAGATATAGTTAGTAAAGCATCGAGGGGGATGGGGCTTAGGCTCAATAATTAAACTTGCCATGAAGGATACTCAACCTTGCTGATTGGAGATCCAAAGATCAAGGTTTCTAATGAGAAAACTAATTTATGGTGGGTAAAGGTAAACACTATCGGAGAAGCTGATTCTCTGTCCCTTCCCTATGGTGTTGATGTGATAGTGTGACTGCATGTGGAGGATGACTTTTAAATAAGTCTTAATGAGTTTCATAGTTTCAATTTAAGATTGGAGTGGGGTGTAGCAGTAAACACTCTTGATGGAACTCATTTATCTGAATGAGGAAGTGGGTCCGCTTCTTATGAGAATTGAGCCGATTCTATAGAGCATTCAGAGAAACAAGATATGTCCAGGGCCAAATTGGACAAAACGGCACGAACTTAGCAACACCAGGAGAATATCATGCGTGGTTGTTGTCGCGAATTACACCAACGCTATCAGTTCAAGACTAGGTTCAACATTTAGCAAAAAGTAGTTAGGTAACTTCTCACTAAGTAAGGGTTCAAGACATCATGGACACATTTGCCTAAATGGTATTTTCCTTACTCTTATTTTTTCGTTTTCCGAGATTTCATTCATGTGGGGGATTTTTGGAAAAAATGAGTTTTATAAAAGGTTTTATGGTCTTGGTGTGGTTTGATCTAATGACCTAAGGGTCTAAGGATACTTACTCATTTTATTTTTTTGGGTGAATGAAATAGAACCTTTAGTCCCACATTGTGGAAAACTAAAGAAGAGCTCTCATACTCTTATGTATGTATTGTAAAACGCGGGTGAAGCGGGTGGGAAAAAATACATGTTTTGACCCATGCGATATGCGCGTATGCCATGCACCAAGTCTCTTTTCTACACGGTTTTATTTTTTGGCGAGTTTTCTTTAGGAAATTAATTATTAAGAGTTTTATTTATGGGTAAATTCCTTTTACGTGTTTTACTTGTTTTTGAAGAAAACCAAAACCTAACTTTATTTGCAAGTATTTCATCCTATAAATACAACTCGAAATTCTGTTTTAAAAACACAAAAGAAGCAATTCTTTTTATCATCTTCTACCTTTGTTGGTGCGGCGTTTTACTTTTAGCCCCGTTGCTGAGTTCAAGAGTGGGTAACTTGCGTTGTGCTAACTCAAGTTATATTGGGCAGTCTTATCCTGGACACATCTTCGTTGTGAGGGGTTTAGCATTACTCAAATCGAGTATACCCGCGAACTAATATGTTAAGGGAAACTTGTTGAACCTGTGATTCTTCCCTCATCAAGGTGTTTTGGTAGAGTTGTTTTGGATTAGTTCTTTACATATTATTTTTTATACATCTAACGTGCTGCTCATTGTTAAAAGATCCCAATAATAAGTATGTAAATCCCAAATTCCATCGTCAAATCCATTTCTCTATTTGGAAATTTTAATTTATGCAAATATACATGGCTAATGTTATAGTTTTACAAGTGAACTTTTGATTACAATTTGGTCGCTAGAGTTCGCGTCTATAAAAATTCACGAGGATAGGACATAACGTATGCACTATTTTTCAAGTGAACCTTTGATTTAAAACTCAGCTTCCTACCATTTTTCTGATGAGATATGGAATATTTTATGTCTTCTAAAAGGTCACACGTCTGTCCATCTGTTGGGAACTATTGGAGAAACATTGATTGGAATAGAGAAAAATGCTAAAAAGAGATAGTTGTTGGTCAGGAAGTTGAAGTGGAGCAACATAAGGTACTTGGGAGGGAAGTTGAACTGGAGCACTAACGATATGAACAACAAAAAAAATCAACCTACATTGCGAATTAATTTAACGGCAATGGGAGTGCGTATCAACATTTTCATGTGAAATTTTTCGGTTTTTTATATACTATTTCAATTAATGTTTTCGGATGAACCGAGACCGAGTTATATTGTCTCAAGGTTTTCAAGATTAAACAAAACCGTGTTGAATATCAGAAGTGAGGGATTTCTCATGCACATGTTGTTCCTGCTCCTAAATCACAAAGATAAACCAAAGTTGTCTTCAAACAATGATAAAATTATATCGGAGGATATATAAGTTGTAGGTCTAATTAATAATGTAGGGTTAGTTAATGCGAATTTTATGCAAAAACGCTTTATACATATCCGGTGCGTATGCACCGGGTTAGAGGCTTGTACTTAGTATAATAATGTACTCGATTAAATTTTACATCCTCAGAGAATGTAAAATTTGTACTTGTACTCCATTGGTATAAATTTGTTGTATCCCTGCAAAGACATAAAAGGGAATGCTAATGAAAGTGCAATCCAAAATTTGTTGATTATGAAGGAACAATAATCTCTTCTCCAACGAAAGTAATCAGGGGGGAGATATGGTAGACTATTTTCTAAGTCATTACCAATATTCAGTTTCGAAAAATACATGACTAAAGAAACTGTCTGGAACAACTCTGAAAGTAATCAGGGGGAGATGCCGACATCAGGGGTAGGATCCAAGGATATGATGTCGACATATTTTACTTCAAAATTGAAGCTGTGTTGTACTCTTTTTCCCTTCGATCGAGAATAGTTTTTCCTAAAGGGTTTTGTCACTCGACAAGGTTTTTAGCGAGACAACACTAAAAACATCAAGTATGTTGAACGTTGCAGACATAAAGATCGCGTTGATATTACTGAAAATATCTTAATCAAAGAAATGAAACGCGATAGTCCGTTAAGCAACGTAACTTCCAGAATCAACAACATGGTCTTATAAACATTCAAGTCACCAAAGTAATGTGTGATAAACTCCTTTTGATTTCATTAGACTAATGAAAATTGTTTGACATCAGGGGGAGCATCTAATGGTGTGTTGAAATATATTCCTTTACCGAGGTTGCTTTTTCCCACAGAGTTTTGTTACTCGGCAAGGTTTTTAATGAGACAACAACAAACACCGGAAATGTAATTTCCCAACTAAGGTTATTTTATTTCGCATGATGATTTTCTGTCTTAGGAGTTGTAAATCAACTAGTCAACTTCAACGGAGCAAAGTGATCATCTGCAACAGATCACCTTTACTTCCATCTTTCACATTGTACTCTTTTCCCTTCGTCAATGTTTTATCCCACTGGTTTTCCTTGTCAAGGTTTTAATGAGGCAACATATACGAACCCAACTATGTTCTAAGTTTGCTTAATATCCTACTCTTTTTCTTTAGTTCGGGTTTTGTCCCTTTGGGTTTTCCTGATGAAGTTTTAATGAAGCAATTAACTTAGACTCGTCAATCTTTGAAGATCGCATTGTATGTGATGAACTACATGTAAAGTACGAGACAACATGTGAAGTACTATATGTGAAGAGTTGTACCAAGGTTTTATCCCACTGGGGTTTTGCTTGTCAAAGTTTTAATGAGGCAATGTACTTCGGCACAAGTCATCAAGGAGAACGACATTTGAAGGACTATAAGTGAAGCACTATGTATTAATTTTTGTTATTGAACCGCACAAGGGGGAGTGTTAAAGGGCCCATGCCAATGGATGTGCGGTCCATATTTGGTGTCTTTCGGTTTTCCCCTCTCCATGTATATATATGTATTATATTCATGTAACCAATAGAATATATATCAATAGAATCCTTCTCCTTCTCTACTTCTTTGTGTTCTTCTTTATAATTTACTGCAAAAACGAATAATTTATATAACTCAACCACAATTCATGGTTAGAATTCTAAGATATGTGAGGAATGATTATCGTGGATAATTATTACTCCTTACGACATATAAAGGAAAGTGATATGTACATGAAATCTTAGATGTAGATGATTTGAAATCGTCAAATGGGAAACTATGTGCGAAAGAGTCGTTGGCAAGGAAATCGTTTAAACAAAGGTTGATAGTAAGATCAACATTGGACTCCAGAGCTCTCCATAGTTGGAGAAAATGTAAGAGCGCTTTGGAATTTCCTTGAATATATACATGTGGCGAAAGTATATGCATGTACAAAATAAATGTATTGTTCTGATCAAACAATATATATAATTATTTGGAAATAACACATAGTTTGAGATTATGGTACGTCTCGATAAATAAATCGACGACATAGCATCATAAAGCAATCGCTCTCAAATGTGCGCATCTAAAAGAAATAGTGTATGTGAATTGTATCAAGCCGGAAAATGATACGAATTCTAGAGAGCGTATAATTGAGTCATCGAGGGAATGGGTATCCAATATAGAGTAGTATTTATAGCGGACACCCAACCTAGCGATTGGAGATCCCAAGGTTATCTAGGTTCAAAAGGGACAACCAAGTTATAAATTTATACTCACCGAAAACACAGTGAGAGTTTACTCTCTTTCCCATTTCTATGATGAAACAGTGTTGCCTGTCAAGTGAGAGGTTGAGAAATTTCTCTTAATGATTCCTATGGCTTAGTTTGACTAAGAAAAGTATGTTAGGATACTTTCAAATAGAATATCACCTATGAGTGATAAGTGGGGCCGCTTCTATGATAACTATAAGGCTAAGTTAATCTAGAGCACTCACGAAAAACCAACATCGTTCAGGGCCGAAATGAACACAACCGAGAACCGGATATGTAAGGAAATAAACTGTGTGATATCTATTACATCGGTTTACATCATAAAGTTGGGAGGTTCAAGACATCGTGTTCACCGAACAACTAGTAAACCCGGTAGGTATTCACTACGGAAGATTCAAAGCCAAAATCTATCTCTCCCGATCTTTGTAATGTTCCGCGCACAAACTCTTTCTAGTGTCTGCATTAAACTTGCATATGGATTTCTATTCAATGTGGGGGATTTTTAGAATTTTGAATAGAAATATCAGTTAGTTAGTTAGTGTAAATGAATGTGTCCACTCACTTAAAACTTTTCAATATGGTGTGTCTTATCCCAAGGGATGTGACTCTCCACTAAGGGTTGTGACTCTTCATGAAAGGATTTCTCCAAGAGTCACTCCTAAACCTATATAAACCCCACACATTCTCCATTGCAATATGTGTTTTTAGAGTTATAAAACTATAGTACTAGAAATTTAAGAGTTTGCATGTGTCTTCAAGAGTTAAAGAAGAGTTTGTGCTACATCTATTCGCGTTCGCTGTTCGGTGTTATCGAAGTGATGCGAAAAACATCGAGGTATTGTTGAATGTTGGAGACATTTGCTGCTAAACCTGTAACATCATTACATACAGGGCATCAAATGTCTTAAGCAAAGAGATTACTCGCCTCAATACACCCAAGTAAGTTTGTTTAAGTTTTGTGATTGATCATCTTTTTGTATCCTTCTTTTCTTATTTTGTTGTTGGTATTACGAAACGTAATACATGTTACAAAGAGTTGTAACGAAACGATGAATATAATACACGAGTCGTATTATTGGAGAATCGGTAACGAAGATATATCTCCAACAGGTAGGTGATCACTCTATGAAAACTAGTTTTTTATTTTATTTTTTCGGTGGAGAAATTTACAAGGTACATCACTCGGTGTATAAAATGGCACTGTTGACGGAATATCAGAAGAGTTAAAGATAAAATGAATCGTAAAGGTTGATCTAAATATTGCACTCAAACACCAAGGCAAATCCAAGTGATGAAATAGGGGTTTAGGTTCCATCTTCTTAACAATTTGATGTCGATAGATAAGAAAAGTTGTTTTTTTGTGTATTCAATTGATTTTTGTTCATATGCGCTCTTCGTTATCAATTTTTCTTCCTATTTCCCATTTATATTGTTAAAGCATTAATAAAGTCTCCTTCTTAATTTTTACAAATTTCATATGTCGAGATGCCAACTGATGAACACAGAATTGAGTATCCACATGCGAATATTGTTGGGTTCTTTTTATTTCCTGAAAATAACTAGATTAAATAGGCCAAGGAAATGAAAATAAAATAGAATTTCCCATGCCTGACAGGAAAAACGACGGATAGCCTGGATGTCAGCTAGCATGGATAACATGCAATTTCTCGGGGAGGTTAGTGAACCACAGTCCTCTATAACTGCGTTTCTGAAAACCTTTTTGTAGCACACCGACAACGAAATTAGCCTCTCTATATTATCGAGCAATATTGAGGGAATATACTAGAGTCAACACAAGTCTTCATTTCACATAATTTTTGAATTAAAGTCTGAAGACCATGGAGAAGATTACACTCGGCTGCATAAGTTAGGGGATGATGGACTTGGATGGTTTTAAAAGTTAGTCATCTTAAGTTGTACAATAAAATGAGATTTCTCTCATCATACATATCCGGCCATACCGGTGCGTATGCACCAGGTTGGGAGCTTGTTATATATATATATATATATGAAGTCGGTCAAGTAGAACAACTTGTGTATTCATGGAGTGCCGGTGTTCATATGTATGGTTCTCACAAGCTTTACAGTGACCCATGGGCGGAACTATATAGTGACTTGGGCTGGCTTAAACCCAACCCAAAGTCCAAAAAAACTTATATTTTATAGTCAGTTGTGTTTGGTTAAAAAAAATCAAGCCTAAACAATAGGCTTAAGCCAGTGCAAATCAAGCCAATTTGTTTTCAAGCCACCCCAACATTCATTTTCTAGCTCCGCCACTGCAGTGACCGGTCTTTGTTTAATCAAAATATAACCATGATATATTCTGTATTTAACTTGGGTTCCTCAGATATTTCCAACCGTAATGTACCTAGTAATATATTTCGTGCACCTAGCAATATATTTCGTTCACCTATCATAGATCTTAATATTGATATGAATGCAGAGTCTCTTTTTCTGGAAATTTAATCAACGTGGATTTCAGGTAACAATGAAGCCAAAAATATTGAAGATAGAGTTTTAGAAGTCATGGCCACTAAATGTTGGTTTATTTGGAATGACCTAAACTTCCAAAATAATTCAAAACTAGTCTCCAAACCTTAGTTAGCAATTCAGAATTCGTAAAACGTACGTAATGGCAAACATACGTGTATTATACGGATTTGTAAAAGGTAAATTTGGTCAACAGTCAGTGATTCGGCAGTAAATCGGAACGGCATACGTACGTGTATAATTTGTTTTAAAAATATGAATTCGGCATATATATACACACAATTAAAGGGTTTTTTAAGATGACTTGGAGGGGAAAATAATCTTTTGGTTTAAAGTTGGTACATATATCAAATATATTGATCCTTGTACACAAAAGCACACCTGGCTTGGCTTATTTGTTTGTGGGAATTATATAAATGACCCTCCTTTTTAAGGGCTTCACAACTACCCTTATCATACAATAAAAATACCCCTATCCATTTCTAAGCCCATCAGGGGTCCATTAAGATTTTTATCTATTCCAAATTTGCCCTTCTATCCATCTCAAAAAACAGATCCTATTCTTCTTCTTCTTCATTTCTTCCACCACCACAAAGATCTCTACCGTCACCACAAACAACACCAAAACCAACACCAATGCCACAACCACCATCACCATCTCCATCGACACCATCATCATCTTCTTTTTCTTCTTCACAATCCACGAAAATCGATTCCATTTGGTATCCAATCAACAAAAATCTATTCCACTGGTGGTGTGTAAATTATCTTTCATCAATCGCCACCACCTTGCTATCACCACCGTTTCAAGTATGAAATCGATAAGAACAAGGAAAATCTACCCGAAGAATCCATTCTAGTTTTAGATCTGGAAACTAGTTTACATTTCTTGTGATTTTGATATCGATTCAACCGATCTCAATCTAATATTCGATAATATCTATCTCGATTTTGTTTTTCAAATCTTCACCGGTGATGATTTGTGTTGGTTTCCTTTTCAATTTTTTATTTGATTTGTTTTTGATAATTATTTTGCTTGTTAGTGATTTTATTATATTCTGAAAATTCATCTTTGATTTGGTTTTGGTAATGATTTTGCTTGTTATTGGAATTGATCATTAGGGTTATACTTGAATTTTCGATTGCACGTGATCAGAGAGGGTTAAAGTCATGAATGAGATGGTTTGTGGAGAATGGAAGTATAGGGCTCTGGTGGTGCTAAAGAAGTAGCTGAGATGGTGAGGAGTTAGACCCGGTGGTGGATTAATGAATGACTTAATGGTGCTACTGGATTCTGTGTTGTGTCAGAATGGCTCGAGGTGAAGCTTGAACTGGTAAATTTTCATTTCCTTGAATATTTTTTTTCTATCGATATTTCTTTGAATCCTTTCGAAAAACATAAACTCCAACTTATGTTTCTAGAATATGAACAACCACCAAAATATTAATGTTAATTGTGGATTCAGGAATTGCAGTCCACTTTATGGACTCCAGAGTTTTGCAAGGGTGGGCTCAGTATCAAGTATGGTAATGATTCAAGTAAAGGCATTTGTCTGCGATTGTAACATATTAAGTGCTTGTCTTTGGAAGGGATGGGCGTCTAAAACTATAAAAAAAGAGAGTTTGAGATTCTTATTGGTACCTCTTCTTTTTGACTTATTGGTACATATTGTATTCTCTGTGATTCTTGTTGTAAGTCCATATTTTTAAGTTGAAAAATGGTTTTTGCCCTTGAAGCTATAATAGTGAGTCCACTCCTCCACTCATGTTTACTTGTATACTAATAGTTACATTAGATGAACCTATAGTGTAATGGTATCACAACTGACTCTAGTCAGAAGATGCGTGTTCGATTCACGTTAGGTTCACTACTTATAGAACAAGGGTTCTTGTTTCATCTAGGTGGGTAATTCGGCACTTTGAATTTGTTGCATTGCAACAAAGGAGTTTAGAGTTGGACTTGCACTATTCTTGGCTTGTTAATATTTTGTGTAGGTTCGTCATTTTTTGTTGTGGTCATGCTTGTTTATGGCCTCCTCTCCAAGTGGTTTGAAGTTTAACTTTACATTACTATATCTTCATAGTATATGCTTATGGTTAAGGAAAATGAGATTCAACTTTACATTACTTTGGTCTTAATTTTTTCGTAATTAATCATTTTTATTATTGCAGATTAATACCCTGTTGGAACCTATTGGTAAAACCTTGGACAAAGATGAATCGAAGAGGAAAATGAAAATGAAATTCAACTTCTCATTAAAGCGGTGACTGATATTAGCTCTCATATGTGTGTATCAATAATAGAAATTGACCTTAGTTTAGGGAGTCAACAACCAATGTTTACGTATCAACAATAGAGAAATGGTATCAACAACCAAGGTTTGTGTATCAACAATAGAAAAATGGTATCAACAACCAATATTTGTGTATCAACAATAGAATTTGATCTTAGTGTTAGGAGTCAACAACAAATGTTTGTGTATCAACAATAGCAATCGACCTTAGTTTAGGAGTCAACAACCAAGGCTTGTGTATCAACAATAGAATAATGGTATCAACAACCAAGGTTTGTGTATCAACAATAGAAAAATGGTATCAACAACCAATATTTGTGTATCAACAATAGAATTTGATCTTAGTGTTAGGAGTCAACAACAAATATTTGTGTATCAACAATAGAAATCGACCTTAGTTTAGGGAGTCAACAACCAAGGCTTGTGTATCAACAATAGAATAATGGTATCAACAACCAAGATTTGTGTATCAACAATAAAAACGGTATCAACAACCAAATTTGACAAATATTTTTGAACTTTTGATTTTATGGATCAACAAATATTTTCAAATTGTTGACGCCTAATATTAATGGCGGCATGGCGGTGCGGTGGACGTGGCGGCAACAGAACGGATGGTGGTGGTGGTTGCGGCAACAACAGTGGTGGTGGTGGTGGTGGAGTGGCGGTGGTGGTGGCGGCGGCAACAACAGTGGTGGTGGTGGTGGCGGAGTGGCGGCGGCAACAATAGTGGTGGTGGTGGCGGCGGTGCTGTTGGTGGTGGTGAAATGAAATAATAGAAAATTCTATTTTTTAATGGATAAGATTGTTAAATGGAAAATAATATTTTAAGTGAGGGTATTAAGGTAATCTATATTTTAATGGATAAGGTATTTAAATGATAGGGGTATTTATATTGTTGTATAAGGGTATTTGTGTTGGGCCTCTATAATAAGGGCATTTAATAAATTTACCCTATTTGTTTAGCAAGTGCTCATCCAGGTCATGGGTTCAATTCTAGTTTAAATTAAAAAATGGAGAAAAAGAAAGAAAAAAAAAAAAGACGTTGGGCCTTCGAAGACCCGAGTGGGTGCGAGACGAATGGGCCGACTTAGTACGCCGAATCTTGAACGGAATGTCAAAATCGCGAATTGTTCGTAAAGCCGTGAAAGTTCACTAACTGTAGTGGGATGAACATGTTTATTATGGCAATTTGTATTCAAATACAAAAACCTAGCAAACCAAATTATCTTATTTTACTTGCACAACATATTCATAGCTTGTTCTTGTCTGCCTCATATCCCTGTCTTCGCCTTCCTTCTTCCCTAGAATCATTACATATCATTATCTTCTATGAACAAGTGGCAGACTAACTATTCTTTCCGTCCAAGTTATATAAGCCAAAAGGTCAAATAGTTTAGATTAAGGAAACTACATGGGTTTGATAAATATTCATTTGATTTTTTTATATAGTATTCCTTACATGTAGAAAAAACTAAATCATAAAGGAAGAAATAGTGCTTCCTATATCATTATACTATTTAGAAACATTTAATTAGTTTTTTATGATATTACTGTCATAAATAAAACCTGGCGAGATTGGGGTATACTCAAATTAATTGGGGTATACCCAATAAGACAAAATAGGTTGATTTTACTTCAATACCCTTGAACTAATTAACTTAAAATTAAACCCTAAAATTAAAAATTAAAAAACTCATAATCTTCCCTAATCTCTCTTCTCTAATCTCTCTCTTCTTCCCCTTCATCTTCTTCCATTTCTTACATCAAACGAAAATCTTGAACTTTGATTTTCCAAAAATCGAATTGACTCTACCGTGAAGAAGACTATAAATGATGTTTAAACTCAAACCCATCATTGTGTTGTGTGATTTGATTGTTATATTAGGTTAGAAATCGAAAATTATGATTTCGTGTTTTGGCCTAGCAAGGTCGTAACATGCATATCTTTGCCGACTTTTCATAATGACCATGGCGGATCAGTAAATTTTTCAACAAGTAGGAAGGGTATTTTTTGAATACCTTGCCGGCCAAACAACAATAGGAAGGGTATTTCTAAAATACCTTGTAGGCCAAAAACAAATAGGAAGGGTATTTTTAAATACCTTGCTAAAACCCAATGTTTCGGCGGGTATTTTTGAAGACCTCACGGCTTAATAAATTTTTCGTCGTCTGTGGTGTCAAAAAATAAAGTCGGCAAGGTCGACGAATGAAGATCATCGGCCAAAGTTTGGCCTAGGCATGATCTTCATTGATCGACCTTGCCGACTTTTTATACTTTCTAACTGAAAGTGTTGATTTTTGATCTAATTTTGAGTATGGTTTCATACAATGACTTTGCAATCCCCTTTTTAGAAGTGTTTGGGTCGTGTGCTTTCATTTCCGTTGCAAAAGATTTTCTCAAAACAAATTTTTTTCATAAAAAATCTTCCCAAATAAGTTCAATCAAAAACAAAATTTCAATTCATAAGTTTTAATCCACTCAATTAATCAATCTAAACTCAATTAATTAAGCTAATCAGAATTTTTTAGTGTTAATTAAACAAGGGTATATTAGCCATTTAGAAAAATATATTGCTAAGGGGTGGCTTCTTTTACTTCAAAATGACCCTATTTTGTCTTATTGGGTATACCCCAATTAGTTGGGGTATACCCCAATCTCGCATTAAAATAAAAGTATATGTGGAATGAATAATTTTGGAATTAGAACTATTCCTAGATGGTCAAGTAAAAACCAAAACTCCGCCTATATAAGTTGGACGTAGGGAGTAATAAAATAGCTCCACAGTTACGCATCATCAAACCGAAAGAAAAAATGATCTTAAAATAACTTTACACGACTATGGAAAAATTGATGTTCCATTTTGTTACAAAATAGTAAGTTAGTAGTTTAGCATAGATGTTACATCTGGTTCATATTCTAGGTGTTGATATCAGTGGGTTAACCTTTATGTATTTTATTATTTAGTAAGCAGGGGCGCGGAACTAGGATTTGAAACTAGGAGTGGTTTGGAAAAAATTATGCATATTTGTAATTTTCTACCCTAACTTGATATTTTATCTGTACTTGCATTAGAAAGGACTTAGCTTCACTACCTATTTTAATAAAAATTTCTAAGTACAAGGGTAGCATAAGTCAACCCAAGTCTGGCTGTAGATCGCCCCTATTGGTAACTATGATCAAATAATTTTATCAATGTATAATTTTATTTTAAGGGAATTATTATTACGGAAAATGCGTCATTTGTCCAAATATTTTTAAACATGGTTCTAATGGACAAGTAAAAAATAGTATGGGTGAAATGGACACCAAAAAATAGCAACAATGAAATTGGATTCATCCTGGATTAAACTTAGAAAAGAGTGAGGATGAAACTGGATGCATCCTGATGTAATTTAAAAATAAGAAAAAGTATTTGAAAATGGGTAGGATGAAACTGTTTACATCCTGGATATTTTACGTTCTCGTCCATTTAAACAATATCAAATTTTACATGTCTTTTTCACCCATGAATTGTTGATTTTGGTCTTTTTTTAACCAATTTTGTGTTATTATTAATCGTTAATAAAATGAAAACAAAAGATAATTTCTAAAATAACAAACGAAATGTGCATCAAGTTCACCATGACATATCTATTTAAATAAAAACATACAACATTGTTAATTGGGGTGCTAGATTAATGAGAAGAGTACCAAGATCCATATAAAATAGTAGACTTTTTAGTTTGTCATATATGAACTTTGGTACCCGACCAAATAAACTGGTACCCATTAGCGGCCATGCAAAACATGTCCAATTAAAAATAACGCGAGGGACGCAGCCATGTGCATTCTTGATACATGTAAAATATAAATGAAAACAATTTTCTATGGTTGCGGACTCGGATCCAACAAAATTAATAAAAAGTGAAAATTTAATTTTCACATTCAAACTTTCGATGAGGTACAAAAGTTAGAGCCAAGTGATAAAATAAGAAGGACCATTTTGTGGGAGCTACTCGCCTACGGATGTCGAATGCTTTTTTTTTTTTTTTTTGAAAGATGGAATTTATTTAATAAGAAACCGAACTTACATATTTGGAATATCATAATGGGTCTTAACTCCCTTCAACCTAAGAGGTAAAGACCGTAGTTGAGTGATATCCGCTTGTTGGTTAAAGGCTTTTGTCGGTTTTTCCACGCTTAGCTTACATAACTTACATAGAAACATGTTGGACGACGTGATTATGAGCTTCTCTAGCTTTTTGGTGATATGATACTGCTTGGTCGTATGACGCACCCGGCTTCTTCTTGATTCTAATGTCAGCTGCTTGTTGGAGATGCGGTAAAACACTCTACACTTAGAATGGTAGAAGGAGAAGGCTAATACGATCAACGCTTCTTGAAAGACTACCCATGAGAGTAGCCCAGAATTTTTTGAACGCAACAGTTCCGAGACTTCACTTAGTACTGAAGCTGAGGATGGAATATGTACAATTTGTTGTGGAAGCAAGCAGATGTAGAATCGTTTCCGGAGTCGACTGGATCTTGAACCTGCAGATTGACTCGTTGTCGGACCAAATTTAATATCATCACCTAGTACTAGATTTTCAAAGTTAGTGGTGCACATAACCGCAGATATGTTTACGGACATAGTAACTAGAACAAACACAGACACGACACAACTAGACGAGATAAAACTCCCTAAAGCTAGACATATACTAAGAAATTTAAAACATTTATTTAATAAACATAAAAAGATAAACCTCCCCATTGCAAGACAAACTTTGGGCAGAATATTGTCGAGATATCTTTTCGGCCTTATCATACTTGTGGTAATGAGCTTTTGTCCCTTCCATTATTACACCACCTATGTTTACCTTTGTGCCCTTGGGCTCTTTCGATTTATTTGCTATTATACCCCCGATTCCCCTCGGCATTAAACCATGGCTTGAATCGGTATCGAATCGAGTTGGTGCGAATTTGATGCAACAATATATTTTGATGATGTCGCTGTCAATATTTTTTCCATAGAAATCACAATCACAGGTATTCACTGGTAGTGTTGTTGTCCATTCGTTGAGGATTATTGCCGCATAGCAAAATCGAATAGGAATCAATAAGCTCAATGAGTCGTCGATTGTAGTCTCATCAGTATCTTGTCTTCTGGAGTTTCCTCTAGATAAATTAATTTGGATAGAGCCGATGAGTTTTGTTTGTGATGGGAGGTTTTATTTTTGAGTTGCAGTTGAAGATAACCATTTTGTATTTGTGGTTAGGGTTATCCATTTTTGAAACACCCTGGCTGATATTGATGTTGTTGTGTACTTTTTGGTTGTTTCTCTTATTTTTTTCAACCAATGATTCAAAATGCCAGAAGTTTTGATTGAATTAAATGATATACACACTAGTGGAGGTGTATCAGAAGGGGGAGGGGGACATACCAAAGGTGGTATTCACATGATCCAAACGATTTTGATTGAAACCTGAGATAAGATGCGTGCCATAGGTTTCACCATTAATTCCTCCTGCCGGGTGGAGAGAGGCTTTACCGAAATTGTCGACGATGAAAACAATCCGCGCTAGCATAACCCTGCAACAAAGCTTCAATTGGAGAAGCAAAATCCATGGTGATTCTAGACCGAAAATATTTCTCTCTAGAATTTCAAAATCAAATACACACACATCTTTCTTCCTAATCAAACTTTTAAAAACCATATCTGGGTCAAAAACCCCTGATTAATTAAAAACAGGTTATTGATAGATGATTGAGGGTGGGGTAATGAACGTAGTCATCTGGTAGCTTGAAAGAAGTTTGTTAATGGTGGAGGATCGGTTGGGACTCATGAATTCTCAAAAACCCGAGTTGCAGAGCTAAACTCGGAGGAAAGAGAATGAATTCGTTGATGTCAGATGCTTACTGAAACTAAGTTTTCGTGTAAATGGTGCAAAACAAAAACTTAGTTTTCTTTCTCTTTATTCTTCTAAATTTTTTATTGTGGAATATTTGTATAGGTTAAAATATAATTAAGAGAAAAAAAATGGAGACATAATAGGTAAAAAAAAGGGTTTTGGTAAATAAAAAAGGTGAGAAATAGAAGTTTTAGGGTAAAAGAGGGAAAACCAGAAACGGATACCCAGTATCCGTTGGAAAGCACAAGGAAACTGAGTTCCGTTTTATTTCCTTCTGGGACATCAGATGCGATCAACTTTAAGAATAGCTAACATATATCGTTACTCTAAAGCGACATGGAAGACCACAATAGTTGGATTTCTCTACAATAAGCTATAGCAAAGCGAAATCGCTTACCATAGTGCTTGGCCTTATGGGTTTTTTATTAGAGGATGACTTTTATATAGTTTCATATCACCATTCAACAAAGGAAATTTGAATTTTTTATAGAGTTCGCCAGTAAATCATTTTTTTTTATATTTAAACAGAGGCCTTTTTTGAGATTATATGGATTTGCAAAATATGAGGATCAAAGTTCAAATTACATCCACAAGGCTAGTAAATAATAAACCCACATAGAACGGGTAACACTAAGAAAACTTCTAAGCCTATCTGGGTGTTTCCCAAAAGGAATACTTTAAGAATCAATGTGGATGCAATTTGGGCATCTGAAAATCTTCCCTCCAGTTTTGTTATAATTACAAGGAATGATGCAGGGTCTTTCACAGGAGGAAGAGTAAGACCTTAAACAGGTTCAAGTCCACTAGTAGTAGAAGCAATAGGTTTTCTACATGCATTAGTTAGGGCAAAAGGAGAAGAAAATAAAGAACTTTTGTATTGAGGGAAACTCTGGAAGCTTATTCAGCTATATTCAAGTAAAAAATTTAGACATTTCTTGGCGCAGTAAAGCTTTTTAGATGAAGCTAATAGGATTGCACGACAATGTACCAACTTTTTGGGTTTTCATTTAACTTTGTTCATAGATCAGGAAATATGGCTACTGATACTTTAGCTAAATTTGACAAAACATTTGTTTCAATTTTAGATTGGGAGACTACTCCTCCAACTTGTGTTAGGCATAACTTATTATTAGATAAATCTAATACTGGGAGGGATAGCCAAACCTCTATATTATATGGCTCTGCTCATTTTGTATCCTGGACTCCTCCAGCTTCTTAGTTTTAATGAAATACCTTATTCACCAAAAAATAAAAAGTGCATAATATTATTTGGAGAGAATTATTATTACTCGTTAATAAAATGAAAACAAAAGGTTATTTCAAAAATAACAGACAAAATATGCCTGGACTGCATCACCCACATATCTATTTACAAAAAGGAAAAATATGCAACATTACTAACTGGGGTGACAGATTGCTGAGGAGATATCAAAACTCATATAAGATAACGGATTTTTTAGTTTGTTATATATGAGTTTTGGTGCCCTCACCAGTAAACTGGTATCCATCAACAACCATGAAAAACATGTCCGATTAGAAATAATGTGGGGACACAACCATGTGCATCTCTGAAACATATAAATTAATTTATATTAATGGTTGCAAGCTCGGATCAAACAAAATTCGTGAAAAATGGAAATTTAAGGTAGAAAAGAACCTCTACTGGCATCACTTTATTTAGCCGTGCAAATAGGAGTTGGGGGAAAACAAATGCCAACTGCATTTATGTGTATCACGTGGGACTTGTATTATTTTTTTTTCTACCGATGGACTCTCAATACCGAACGGATAATTGGATATGTGTTGGTTGGATGAGTTTTAGTGCTATAAATAAAGCTCCAACCGTCCCGAATCACAAATGGTTGACTGAACAGTGGATTCCCGCAAAACAAATAATATTCGTACATTTACAGTCCCAAACTTTCCTCGTCCCCGAATTCCTAACTAGGAGGAACCTAGCTTCTAGGTCTACTTAAACATCTGTCTGCCCCAATTATTTTGGGTCTCCCCCAACCCAACGAGTTTAATAAGATGAATACAAAAGATAGTTTCTAAAATAACTGACCAAATGTGCCTGATGTGCATCACCGTCATGGCGTCATAACTATGTCGATCAAAACGTGTCCAGTTACAAATAACACGTGGGCTGCAGCCATATGCGCATCTGACACAAGTGATAATGCAAATTTATAAATGAAAAAAAAAAAAAAAAAGTTAATAAATGAAAATTTCGTTTAGTTTTAGATAAGGACCACTTTTGTGGGAGTTACTCGCCTACGGATGCCTACTGAATGTTTTGGCTGATCACTTTATTTAGCCGTACACTACTGCACAAGGGAGCCTAGTTAGCAATTCGGGTCACGGGTAGTAGTTCCGGACATACACACGCTCATCGGAACTATCGGATTCGGATAAGTCGGATTCGGTCAAGAAGCGGTCAACGGTTCGTTGTTGGACAAAGAATTCGGAACGACATACGTACGTGCATATTCGTTTTATAAATGTGAGTTCGGCACTTAAACTTCGGCTTGCATATATGATAAATTGATAGTATTATGACCTTATTACAAGACTAATTTTATTTGTATATGATTTAAAGATGGAAAAAAATATTTTAGTGTGAGTATCTAATAAGAAGTAAACAATTTAATCGCATAAATGTATTACAAAGCGAGTTTATAGACTTTTAAACAAAAATCAACACATAAAACACTGGTTAACAACTATCCCTCAGTTATCCCTTATTTGAAGCGTAGCGAAATCCATCCAAAAATTATTTTATTATGGGTAAAATGCATCCCTTACCTAAACAACATGAAACTGAGTTTCCGTGTAAATAGCGCAAAACTTGGACTCAGTTTTCGTTTTTCTTTTTCAAATCTTTTTTTTTTTTTACCATGATATACTTAAATAGGTTAAAATATAATTAAGAGCAGGGACGGGCCTACGAGGGGATAACTGGGGCTCCAACCCATCTGTAGATTTAACAAAGAACTTTTTTTTGGTATAGGCATTTCCTTGATTTTGAAGTTAACCCAGTAGGTAAATGGATAGTATCCCCCGATAGCCTATGTTATCCTAGCAAATAGCAAGTGACCAAGCCCTTTAGTAAATAGGAACTGATAGTCATAGACTCTTGCCTCTTCATACCAGCAGTTGCGACGAAGAGTCAGAACACTAGTTAATGTATGTGATTTGTTCTGAAAAAATTTACTGCGCCCTTCGGTTGCTTGGTAATCAGCCATACCTTAGAAGAAATTTTGGGTTTGTCCCTGATTAAGAGGGGAAAAAAGGATATACAATAAGTAAAAAACAAAGCTTTAATAAATAAATAAAAAATAGAAAGGAAAATTTTTAGGGTAAAAGAGTGAAAACCAGAAACGAATACTCAATATTCGTTCGAAAGCACACCGAAACAGAGTTTCCGTAAAGTGGACATGCAAACTGAGTTTCCGTTTTATTTCCCTTAGTTATAAGGCGGATGAGATGTGATCTACTTCAAAGTGTAGGTAAGGAATATCACTACTCTAAAGGTGATATGGGAGACCATAGTAGTTGGATTTCTCTACAAATAAGTTATAGCGAAGCGAAATCACTTACCATAATGCTTAGTCTTATGGGTTCGTTATAAGACGAAGGTTCATATATAAATAGAGGTCTCTTTTGAGATTATATGGATTTCAAGAAGAATAAGATCAAAGTTCAAATTACATCCAAAAGAGTACTTGAATCTCATAGTTTTAGAAACCTTAGAGCATCCACAGCGGGAGACCAAAACTAAAATTTTGGTCCAAAAACCAGACACAGTCGAGCGGAGTAAAGATCAAAAACCATAGTAAAACCAAAAACCAGACCATATTTGGTCTTTAGTTTGGTTTTAGTCGGGCGTAATTTAAAGTTACGGCACTGAGCGTAGTTATTATTTACGTTTGAGGTGGGGCGTAGGTATTATTTACGCCTGATGGTGGGGCGTAGGTATTATTTACGCCTGATGATCGGGCGTAATTCAAAGTTACGCCTGAATTAAAAAAAAAAAAAAAGAAGGGGCGAAACTAATAAGTTCGCTTGATTGGGGCGAACTTTAAAGTTACGCCTGATGAAAGTTTAGTCTTGCCCCGTAGCATCGCAGCACGGAGTAAACCAAAAATTTTTAATTTTTTTTTTGTTTTTGCTCTTTCATTATACTCCCTCCACTGCAATTGCTCTTAGTCTACTAAGAGCAACTGCAGTGGGCGACTAAACCCATTTATTTGGTCTCTGAACCAGGCGTAGCGGGACGGACCATCGACCAAATCCCAGACTAAATGAACAGTGGGCGATTATATTTGGTCGGGGACCAAAGACTAAACCCAAATATAGTCGACCGTTGATATAATGTTCGCCCCAAAACCAGGCGAACTTAAAGTTTACGCCCCACACCAGGCGGGGATAAAGTTTACGCCCCACACCAAGCGGGGATAAAATGTTCGCCCAACTTTTTTTTTTTTTCTTTGTTTAGGCGTTGATATAATGTTCGCCTGGTGTGGGGCGAACATTATATGTTCGCCCCATACCAGGCGAACATTATATCAACGCCCCATTTTTTTTTTTTTTTAGTCGGGCGGGGATAAAATGTTCGCCCCACACCAGGCGAACTTATATGTTCCGCCCCACCAAATTTAGTCTTCTACCGCTGCGTCACACGACGGACCAAACTAAAATTTGGTCTTTTTTTTTGTCTTTGATATTTGGTAATAGTCGCGCCACTGCAGTTGCTCTAAGAGACTAAAAATAAACCATAAACCTTCCATTAATCAGGAATGGGAAGAAATAGGCTTCGAATTACTTTGGCTGTTTTCCATATGGGTTATTTGAAGTCTGTTTTAGGACTACCCAATTCACTTTCAGTAGAAACAGTAAAACTTTGTGTGTGTGTATCACGTGGGACTTAAAAACAGATATACTCCAGGAGGTACTATATTTTCTTTTTAAAACATACTTAGTTGGTCATCCCCGTTTTCCAAAGTTTCATGCGTTCCAGGAGGTCCCAGGTTCGAGCCCCCAATGGCGTAATATTATAGAAATTAACATGGAAGGTAGAGTTAGTTTGTCCCCTTGTGACATAATTTCAGCCCCCTTCCGCTTCGGCTTTCTTGACTAGGTTACCCATGTGGCTCGCTGGTAGGCTAGCACAGCAACCTGTTCAATTAATGTAGTACTATGTTGTTGGAGCTTAGCTTGTTAGGCTTCCAACTAGTTAATGCAATACTCTTTATTGTTATTATTAAAAATAAATAAAAAATCATAGTATATTTTAAACGTGGGGACTTTTTTCTATTTTTCTTTTTCTACGGATTGGCTCTCGATAGCGAATGGATAATTGTATATGTGTTGTTTGGATGAGTTTTAGTGCTATAAATAGAGCTCCTACCGTCCCTTATAAATAATCACCAAAACGAAAACAAGACAGAATACAAAGAAACTAGTGAGGTTTGAGTATTAGGATGAAGATTGCAATAACCAGTGGGAAGTCTCTCGCTGGTTCCTTCCTCATTGCCAATGCCATCATCATCGTTGCCTTGTCTGCCTTCATACGTAAGCTCTACTAGATAACAATTATGCATTATCTGTTCATTTCTTTCTGTTTTTTCTTTATTAGATTAGAAAATTGATTTGGTGGGTTTAGTAGTCTTAATTGATTTTTAAAAAACAGTTGCTTTAGAGTAATCACAGTAAATATTAACCAAAAATGGCTTTTATAATAACAAAAATGACGAAAAACTTTAAATCCTCTCTTGGCAGAGACGGGATCAGCAGACAAAGGTGTACCACCATTCGAAAATATATGCCGTCGTGGGGACATTTACGAAGTGACAGGATATTGGAGCTGCGCCAGATGTTCAGAATGGTGTAGAAGTGAATGTAGGAGGATGGGAAGTTCATCCATTACTCAACAAACGTGTACACCTTATTCATTAGGTACTTACACCGGATTTGAGTGTGTCTGCTGCTGCAATGACATCCGACCCCAGGAACTCATAATGCACCACCCTCTGTACCCCCTTCCCCCAACTCGACCAAATTTTGGAACAAATATGTGTACGGGTGACCAGAAATATGTCGAGATCTTCCATAACAGTTCTAGTGATTGCGCTCTTAAATCTCTTTGTGAAAGGAAATGTACTTCAATAGGAGGTTCCAGTGTAAGGACCGAGTGTATGGGAAATGCTCATAATACAGGTGATGGAATTGCTAACGAATGGTATGAGCAGTGTTGCTGCGATATGCCACCCCCTCCACCACCACCCTCACCTCCTCCTCCATCATCGCCACCACCACCACCCTCTCCTCCTCCTCCATCCCCATCACCACCACCACCCTCACCTCCTCCTCCACCACCCTCGCCTCCTCCTCCATCCCCATCACCACCACCACCCTCACCTCCTCCTCCATCCCCACCACCACCTCCAATATGTCCCGAATCATGTTGTCCAGCAGAGATTGAAGTCCCTGTACCAGGTCAAGAACCATGCAGGTACGGAATATTACCACGAGCACGGATGCCGTCCCTTCCACATGCTCCCGGTTCACTATCATTTGCAGCAATATAGTGAAATAATTATATGAGTTAGCTGCAGATGGATTATTAAGTAAGAAAACCAATGTGGTTTAATTTCGAGTGATGTTGTTTCAAGTAATAATTATAAGCAATTAGCAGCTTGTACTTTCTCGCAGTGTTTATGTACTTTTATCGAGTTGCTTCAGTGAAATAAAAATGTTGTAATGTGAGAGCCAGGAGACTACATGGCTTGGTAGTTTATGACCAAATTTAGTCTTACTATGCGTAGTGTGAAATCCTTATTCACCCAAAACTCAATCTAAGTGTTGTTTATAAGGAAACCCCCTTGATTACATGCCTAACAATTTGCCGTATGAAATAAATAGAAGAAAAATGGCAATTGGTTTGCCGTTTAAAATTGAAAAGAAAACTGACAGAAAAAAATGTTATTTATTTTTCGATCGAAAGAGAAGATTTTATTAAAAAAAAAAAGAATTTACAGAAAAGCTACCAGAAGTAACAAAGAAAAAACTGAAAAGCAAAAATAAAATAAAAAATACATGTAAATAGTTTCCCATGAATTATGAATTGAACTTCCAAAGTTCAAATGAACTCTTTCACCCGCAACTACAGCCCATCTGAGTACCATAGACTTCACATCTATAATCAGGTCTATGTCAGTCTTAAAATTGTAAAAAGTCTCAAAAGTTCTTTAACTACGTTAACGCCAGATAACCCAAATGATTGCTTCTGGAATCAAACCCCAAATCAAATTATCTGAACTAGAGAAGAAATTGTTGTCCCATCCACGAGACAACATAGAGTTCGGAATGACCCAAGACCGGTTATCACCGGGGGAAAGAGAATGCCAAATTTTGTTCTTACAAAATTTGTTCCACAAATTGGCCTGTTTCACATAATCCACATTCAATCAAACAATCTATGTTATGTCACTAAAGTAGAAACAGATTGGGATGGAAATATCATTGTTACTTTGTCTGAAGATTTAATTAAAATAAAACTCTGATTTTGATTCATCAGAGTGTAATAGTTCACGAAAAGCAATAAAGATACAAATTCCATCATGCTCAAGAAAACTCCATACTTCTATTGTGTATTGCTCGCGATATCAAGAACATTACATCCAAGATTAAGAATGATTGATGATCGTCATTTCTGGAATTATTCATGACCTCAATTATATCACCAAGCCGAGCAATAATGGTGAAATGGGAAAGGTCGATTTGTTTAGCAGCGATGGTGGAATAAAAGTCTTCTTTGGATAAATCTGATTAGTATGTGTCTGTTTTTATTTTTGGATCGCTTAATAGGAAATATGAGTCAAACAAAGTTTTGTATTTCTAAAAAGAGGACAGTTCTTTGTTTTGCAGGTTGACGGAGGACAATTAATTTATTTTAAAGCAGGAATATGAGTTTTATATGTCGTAACCGCAAATGTCCAAATGTTGGATAATTTTTTTTGGCAGATGACGAAGGTTGGATAATTCGATTTTAAAAAGATACGAGCAAAAGGATTTTGTTATTTTTTTTTAATTTATTTTGAATAGAAAATATGAGTTTTACATGGTTATAATATTTAATATTTCAATTTATTTTTTTGTTGGGACATTCATTTTTTTAATTGTTGATAAACTAATTATGAGGGTTACCAATGCATATAGGCATAAGGGAAGGAGGTTACAAATCATTCATCCATCGAATATCTATGGCTGAGATGAGACTGGGATAATCAGATATAATGTTTGTCTCTGAAAATGTTATTTGGACATTCAAATCCCAAAAACCGTTTATACTTTGTATTTGGTATTATTGATTATTATTGATAACATTATAGTGTTCCACTACTTAGTTAACTTGGTAATTTCAAAAGGACTTGAAATACAAACATATGTAGGTGGTTGTTCCGTATCTCTGAAAGAATCAAGAGATAGCAGATATTTATAAAAGTATTTGATAGCCTTTTGTTGCCCAAATCAAATGAATCTAAACCACAGAGTGCGTTTACAGTTAGATAGAACGCTCACTTATAGATTCAAGCAATCAGGCGGATGTGGTATACCCGTCTAAGTGGCTATTTGATTTGGAGGGGATAGACAAGAAAGTTATTTTTCCTTGCGTATTCATAAGAAAGTTCCTAATTTGGAATTGTAGCTATTTATGTTGATGGTACATACATGATGTGTACTCTTGATGTAATAAGAGACCTTAAAAGCTATTTAAAATCCGAATTTGAGATGAAAAATCTAGGGAAAGCTCGATCGAATATTGAGCTTGTGGTATATTATTCCACTAGTTTTCATATGTCTAAAGTTGTCAGGCAATTTAACAAAGACATGCATTCTGATAGCACTCCCATGATTAGTCGAGGTTCAAATGTAAGTAAGTAACCATTTCGTCCAAAGGAAGATGACGAAGATGTGTTGGGAGATAAAATTCCCTTATCTAAGTACAATAGACGCATTGTTGTACTTAGTATAATAATGTACTCGATTAAATTTTACATCCTCAGAGAACTTGTTAGCTAGATATAGCTCCGCGCCAACGCAATGTCATTGGAATGGTATAGTGAATGTAATCATGTACTTAAAAGTAACCATTGACATAAATTTGTTTTATCCCGCAAAGACTTAAAAGGAATGCTAATGAAAGTGCAATCCAAAAGTTTTTGATTATGAAGGAACAATAATCTCTTCTCCGATTTAAAGTAATCGGGGAGATATAGTAGACTATTTTCTAAGTCATTACCAATATTCGATTTGAAAAATACATGACTAAAGAAACTGTCTGGGAACAACTCGAAAGTAATGGGGGAGATGCCGACATCAGAGGTAGGATCCAAGGATATGATGTCGACATATTTTACTTCGAAATTGAAGCTGTGTTGTACTCTTTTTCCCTTCGATCGAGAATAGTTTTTCCCAAAGGGTTTTGTCACTCAACAAGGCTATTAGCGAGACAACACTAAAAACATCAAGTATGTTGAACGTTGCAGACAATACCCTTCCCAAGGGACGCAGCCATGTGAACATATAAAATAGTAGACTTTTCAGTTTGTCATATATAAATTTTGGTACCCGCCCAAATAAACTGGTACCCATTAGCGGCCATGTCCAATTAAAAATAACGCGAGGGACGCAGCCATGTGCATTCCTGACACATGTAAAATATAAATGAAAACAATTTTCTATGGTTGCAGACTCGGATCCAACAAAATTAGTAAAAAATGAAAAATTAATTTTCATATTCAAATTTTAGATGAGGTACAAAAGTTAGAGCCAAGTGATAAAATAAGGAGGACCATTTTGTGGGAGCTACTCGCCTACGGATGCTTACTAAATGTACGGCTCATCATTTTACTTAGCCGTACACGACTTCACATGGGAGTTCAGGGAAAAACACAAGCCTGCTGCATTTATGTACGAACCGTGGTTAAACCATTGCTCACATAAATAAGGGACGGGCTGCCTTTAATTTCCATGGAAAAACCGGGGGTCTCGCTTACGCCAATCACAATGGTAAGGGATATCCCTTCGCTTTCTCCTATCTATGCAAAAGTAAACAACACAAAAATTGAGTTTTGGTGTAAATGGTGCAAAACAGAAACTCAGTTTTCTTTCTCTTTATTTTTCTAAATTTTTTATTGTGGAATATTTGTATAGGTTAAAATATAATTAAGAGGATAAAAAAATGGAGACATAATAGGTAAAAAAGGGTTTTAATAAATAAAAAAAGTGAGAAAGAGAAGTTTGAGCGTAAAAGAGGGAAAACCATAAACGGATACCCAGTATCCGTTGGAAAGCACACGGAAACTGAGTTCCGTTTTATTTCCTTCTGGGACATCAGATGCGATCAACTTTAAGAATAGGCAGCATATATCGTTACTCTAAAGCGACATGGACGACCACAATAAACACTACAAGAAACTTAATATATTGCAGCACCCAATGATTATGGCCAAAACCTCTACTAGTGTCACGAGAACCTATGTAGCAAGAAGTCTATTGCTGCACCCAATCTTTATTGGTGCAGCAAGAGATTATACTTTTTTGCCACACTCTTTTCATATTGTTGCTACAACTATGTGGCAAAAGTTTATTTTGCAGCAGTAAATTATAACTTTTAGCTGCAGCTAAAAAGTACTGTGGCTAGAAATTTGCTTTTACAACGCCTATATTGAAGGTGTGGCAATATATGATGTAGCAATAGCTATACTTTCTTATAGTGAAAGCGAAATCGCTTACCATAGTGCTTGGCCTTATGGGTTTGTTATAAGAGGATGATTTTTATATAGTTTCGTATCACCATTCAACAAAGGAAATTTGTATTTTTATAGAGTTCGCCGGTAAATCATCTTTTTTATATTTTAAACAGAGGCCTTTTTTGAGATTATATGGATTTGCAAAATATCAGGATCAAAGTTCAAATTACATCCAAAAGGTTAGTAAATAATAAACCCACAGAGAACATGCATGTAACACTAAGAAAACTTCTAAGCCTATTTGGGTGTTTCCCCAAAGGAATACTTTAA
Organism: Papaver armeniacum; assembly: GCA_023531295.1. NCBI lineage: Eukaryota > Viridiplantae > Streptophyta > Magnoliopsida > Ranunculales > Papaveraceae > Papaver > Papaver armeniacum. The sequence continues at coordinate 170,873 of JAJJWW010000188.1, forward strand.
TGTGGATGCAATTTGGGTATCTGAAAATATTCCTTCCAGTTTTGCTATAATTACAAGGAATGATGCAGGGTCTTTCACAGGAGGAAGACCAAGACATTAAACAGGTTCAAGTCCACCAGTAGCAAAAGCAATAGGTTTTCTACATGCATTAGTTAGGGCAAAAGGAGAAGAAAATAAAGAACTTCAATATTAAGGGAGACTCTGAAAGCTTATTCAACTATATTCAAGGAAAAAAATTAGACATTTGTTGGCGCAGTAAATCTTTTTAGATGAAGCTAATAGGATTGCACGACAATGTACCAACTTTTTGGGTTTTCATTTAACTTTGTTCATAGATCAGGAAATATGACTGCTGATACTTTAGCTAAATTTGACAAAACATTTATTTAGTTTTAGATTGGGAGACTACTCCTCCGACTTGTATTAGGCATAACTTATTATTAGATAAATCTAATACTGGGAAGGATAGCCAAACCTCTATATTATATGGCAATAATTATTTGTATCCTGGACTCCTTTAGAGTCTTAGTTTTAATGAAATTCCTTATTCACCAAAAAATAAAAAGTGTATACTATTGTTTGGAGAGAATTATTATTACTCGTTAATAAAATGAAAACAAAAGATTATTTCAAAAATAACAGACAAAATATGCCTGGAGTGCATCACCCACATATCTATTTACTAAAAAGAAAAATATGCAACATTACTAATCGGGGAACATGTCTTTGGTTATAGTGACGGAACAAAGGCTGATCCAGCTACGCGCGAACTTGTCAAGAGCTTGATATTTGACCAGATCGAACAGAATCCCAACAAGAAAGTCAGGGATATTGTTAAAGAATTCAAAAGTGATTATGGGTTAGAATTGAGATACGATCAGGCGCATGCCAGGAAAGAATTATGTTTGAAGGAATTGTATGGCGAGGACACTAAATCATACACCGACTTGGTTTGGTGGTGTGAAGCCGTGAAGAAACACGATCCAGGTAGTAGAGCTGATTTAGTTGTTGAAGGGGGCCAGTTTAAGAGCTTGTTCTTAGCCTTCGATGCTTGCATCTCGGGTTTCGAATATTGTCGCCCGGTATTGTTCTTGGATGCAACTTTCCTAACTAGAAAATTTAGGGGTTGTCTTTTGGCGGCTACCGGGAAGAATGCGAATAATGGTAAAGTCTTCTATTTTTAGATTTCAACTTTTGATGTCAGATTATAAATTTGAATAAAATTCAGAAAAAAAAAATTTGTCGATTATCTTGGATGAAACCAGTTTCATCCTTAATTTGTGGAGTCAGACTAGAGAATGAAATTGGTTTCATTGTGTACAATAGCAGTTTCAGTCAGTTTAATATGATTTTTTATTTGTGTTTGTTTTGTTTCTGTAGGAATATTTTCTCTGGCATATGGTATCGTATCAGGTGAAACTATTGAGAATTGGCATTGGTTCTTGGTTCTTGGAAAAATTAAAAACTATCTTGGATCCTCGGCTAAATTAGTTTTGGTGCCCTCACCAGTAAACTGATACCCATCAACCACGAAAAACATGTCCGATTAGAAATAATGTGTGGGCCACAACCATGTGCATCTCTGAAACATATAAATTAATTTATATTTATGAATGAAAATAATTTTCCATGGTTGCAGGCTCGGATCAAACAAAATTCGTGAAAAATGGAAATTTAAGGTAGAAAAGAACCTCTACGGAGGACATTAACTGGCATCACTTTATTTAGCCGTGCACATGGGAGTTGGAGGAAAACAAATGCCAACTGCATTTATGTGTATCACGTGGGACTTATAAACAAAGATCACAATGTACTATATATGTGTTGGTTGGATGAGTTTTAGTGATATAAATAGAATGGTTGACTGAACAGTGGATTCCGCAAAACAAATATTACTCGTACATTTACGGTCCCAAACATTCCTCGTCCCCGAATTGCTAACTAGGAAACCTAGCTTCTAGGTCTACTTAAACATCTGTCTGCCCCAATTATTTTGGGTCTTCCCAACCCAACGAGTTTAATAATATTTAAATGGGGAAATTAGGGGGAGACCCAAAAAAATAATATTCTTATTGTCAAGCCCACAATTATTTTTTGGTACCGTGACACCCATAATTATATGAAATTATTAATGAATCAATACATAACTCGTTATGCATACTATCTTTTCAGGCATAACTCGTTATGCAGCCTAATTTTTCAGGGGTATAATTGGAAGCGCAACTTGGACATAACATAATTAAAAATCCGCGCCTTAAATTTTTACAAATTTTATATCGTTGGAAATCTTTTTAAAAGAGCTACGCAACGAGTACAAACAAGAATATCAAAATTTTGTTTTCACGAAAAAATCGGAGGTGATCCTCATTTTAGGAAAATTTTCGAAAACTTGATACATAACCATTATGCAGTCACCAAAAACGATGCATAACACATTCTGCAGACGCATAACGAATTATGCAACCATTTTCTCCACTGCATAAAAAATTATGCATTTGGATAACAGAGTTATGCATCTATAACAAGTTATATTACCATTGTTTTGGTTGATTTTAGTGCGTACATAAAAAATTGATGCATAATGAATTACGCAGCCATATTTTCGAATGCATAACAAGTTATGCATCAATTTTCTCGATGCATAATGCATTATGCAGCCATATTTTCGAATGCATAACAGGTTATGCATCGATTTTCACAAATGCATAACATGTTATGTAGATATTATTATTGGTGCATAACAAGTTATGCAGTCTTTGTTTTTGTTGATTTCGATAGTGACAAAAAAGTCGCTGCATAACATGCTATGCAACCGTTTTCTGGACTGCATAAAAAGTTATGCAACAAATTTGTAGATGCATAATAGGTTATGCATCTGTTCACTGCACCAAAACCTATTATGGTGCATAACTTTTGTAGATGCACCTTTTCAAACCCATATGTTCAGATAAGTTTAAACAAACTCCACCAAGAAATTGGTTAGTTCTTCCATCAGAAATTGAAACTTCTAATGTAGGAGAATCTATTCCTCGGGTCTTCATCTCGCCCGCTGGCCATATAAGCAACCAACAACAACGACTGTACTCCATTCGATCAAACAACCCCACCAAGTAGTGTTGATAATTCAATGCTGTTGTTCAGAAACACTTGCCGGAATTAATTGAGAAGCAAGAAAGATTAGGGTGTCCTATCAGGTGGCTGGTGTATGATTCTGTAATTCCATGGGTTTTACCGCTGGCGAAAGGGCTAGGTTTGTTCTGAGCCGTGTTTTATACTCGGGTCTAGTTCTGTCAATGTTATTTATTACCAAGTGTCTAAAGGGTTGATCCCGTTACCTGCAGAAGGACAGACGCCATCAGTTCCTGGATTACCTTCACTTGAACCTCATGAATTACCATCTTTTGTCTACAAACCCGAGTCATATCTTGATTTATCTATACTTTGGGATCATTTCCATCTAGCTCCTGTACCGAAATATCATCTCCACCACCAAATTTATCAATAGCAAAAGCTATTTCTTCTTCACTGAACCCCATTTCAAGCAGTAAACCAACTGTCCGATCAATAGTCGGCGCAAACAAAGACTCGGTAGCTTTTGCAGGGGCATCCTCATTCTTTCCAGATATTTGTGATGCAACAATGTAATCCACAAACTCATTCACTGGTGCATCTTCACCAAGCCTTTCTACAGCAGAATCAACTTCATTTACTGAGAAATTCATTGCCAATAAATTAGCTCTTCTATCCTCCGATTTCACCTCCATTTCCACACCATCAATTTCAAAATCACTGTCGTCAATTTCAGCGCTGCACAGTACGAAGAGTTAGTGAAAAGAAAATCCCTAAATTAGGCTAAGATTATCAGTGTTTATTGAAAAAATCTTCAATGGGTTTGAAGAGGAAAGTTTACTGATCGTAGATTTGTAACCCAAAATCATCTTTTATCAAGATTTTGAAACAGATCGGACTTGTATTGAAGAACAAGCCCTTGTTTTTGAAATAGGTTTTTATGAATTTTTTGTTCTAAATCTAGTAGATCTGAAAATGAAGAACAAGATAAGAGAGATAGGAAGAAGAAATTAGTTTCCCAGTTGATGTTGATAGCAAATCCGCTGGAAAAAAAACAGAAACAGAATTTTTTTAATTTTGGGTTTGGGAATAATTTTTTCCCCCAAAAATGGGTGCGCGCCTTCAGATTTATGGGGGTGGGTTTCTCTGTGGAAAAATCTGTGAGAATGGGTCTCACTGTAGTTTTCACTATTTAAATAGGTTAAAATAAAATTAAGAGCAGGGACGGCCTATGAGTGGGATAACTGCGGCTCCAGCCCATCCGTAGATTTAACAAGAATTTTTTTTTTGGTATAGGCATTTCCTTGATTTTGTAGTTAGCCAAGTAGGTAAATGGATAGTATCCACAATAGCCTATGTTATCCTAGCAAATAGTAAGTGACCAAGCTCTTTAGTATATTTTTTTTGCTCGGTAAATAGATGATATATTAAGAAAGAAAGCAGAATTACAAAACAACACAAAGGAAAAAACCCAAAATTACAACCAAAGCAGACCATCGAACTATGGAGGATCAAATAAGAGAGTGTTCCAGTTTGAGATAACATCCTGAAGATAGAGATTAGTTGTTTTTGTCTTGACTGCAGCCCAGTGGAAAGCGCTCACTTTAGCATCAGTGATAACGTCGTCCAACCCTCTCTTATCCCATTGAAACAGCGCGAATTCCTTTCTAGCCAAATGCTCCAACAGATGCTAGCAGGCAAGCATTTCCACACCGATTTAGACAAGGAAGGACCTTTGTAGACAACCCAGTTTTTAAACAGTTCAAATAAACTATTCAAAGAGGGCACTTGAATGTTAGCCTGAGCACAAAAGTAAGCCCAGATATGTTTAGAAAATAAGCACTCCCAAATGAGATGAGAACTAGATTCCGGAACCATGTTACAAAGAGAGCACAAGGTTGGTGAAGGGTTGCCAGCGAAAGAAACTAATGCACAGTTCCTTCGTTGCAGATTATCGATGGTTGGGAGCCTGTCTTGAACCAATTGCCATAGAAAATATCCTACCTTATGAGGCCAATAATTTGACCATATTTTATTACGAGGGAAAGAGACGGTAGAAGAGTCATTGGTATCCTTCAAATATGCAGACTTAACTGTAAACACCCCAGATTTATCTCCCACCCAAACCAATTCGTCCTCCACATCAGGAAGAAACACCACGATATCAAGCAATTGGAGAACAGAAGTGAGCTCAGATATTTCAGCATCATAAAGCCTTCTTCTCTTGATTTTTAGGTCCCAGTGAAAGCCGTAAACGTCACTAGCATATAACGAGTGAAGGGAACAATTTTTACTGCCAGAGACTTCATAAATTCTTGGAAAAGCCACGTACAAAGGACCTTGAGAACACCATTTTTGCTCCCAAAGTCGGATACTCTTACCATTTCCAATTTTAAATTGAGTGCACTTAAAGAAATCATCAGCAACCTTGGCAATATTTCTCCACAAACTGACTCCATGAGTGGCAGTAGGAATATCGGTTCTCCATCCCAAATTAGAACAACCATATTTCTCGAATATAATCTTGGCCCAAAGAGCATTTCTTTCTTTGCCAAGCCTCCACCACCATTTCTTCATCAAGGCTTTATTCATGGTGTTAATGTTACGAAGACCCAAGCCACCTCTGTCCAAAGGCTTACACAATTTGGAAAAGCCAACCCAATGAGTATTCCTTTTATCGGCTGAGTTGTGCCAAAGAAAGTCTTTGATGATTTTCTCTATTTTGTGAATCACATAGACATGAGCCATGAACAAAGACAAATAATATATTGGTAAACTAAGAAGGACAAATCTAATTAAAGTGAGCTTACCAGCTTTTGAAAGAGTACTTCGTTTCCAAGTACCAAGTCTGGATTTGCATTTATCCACGACTATATCCCATTTGGATTTAGATAGGGTTTGATCTCCAATTGGTAGACCGAGATATATACAAGGAAAAGCTTCACACTTGCATCCAAAAACAGCTGCCATAGAGTCCAGATTATCCACTTCTCCAACAACAAAAAGGTTGCTAATAATATTTCTTGTATGGGTGTAGAGGGAGATATCGATGATCTCATTCGTCTACTTATCAAGTTGGCTATTCAAAAGCCTGAAGTTTTTAACTTCGAATGTAGGGAGGCAAATCCAGATGTTTAGTTTTCTGTATTTCAGATTGGGTTTCTTTCTATCTGTTGTTTGTTATGTTAAAAATCATCTCATGGAATATTAAAAGCCTTAGGGCTAGTAAGAGGAGGTCTATAATAGTTTTCCAATAAACTTTGCTTCCAAAATGTTGTGATTCTATTGTTAAACAAATTTGGGGGCCTAGCATCGCAGAATGGCTCGCTTTGGACTCTATTGGGAGGTCTGGTGGCATATTGGTTCTTTGGAACCCTAACAAAATTCAAAATGACAGATCATATTATAGGTATTGTATTTCGCTTAGCAATTGAAAAAGCGGGGTCTAACAACCACACCCAATAGTTTGCTTAGCAATCTGTATGAAATAAACCTTAATAATATTCCGAGAGTGAAAAACTCAATCAAAGAATAATACTAAAAAGTTTATCTCTTACTCAACACAATCAATGGTTAAACAGAAGCAAGTTCGTAAATATGATTTTAGTGTGAAGTTCTTGAACCAAAATCTTTTGTGTTAATCACAACTTACTCAATATCCACCGTGTATAAACCTATTTAAGCAATAATCACTAAAGGAATATTTCAACACGGTATCCACTTGAAACAGGGTTAGTTCGTACTAGTCTAACAATATGAAAATAACAAAATTAATTGTTCAAGATCAATCAAGTCTTATGCTACAAACAAGGTCGGATTTAACAACTATGATTGATTAACGTACAACATGTATTATTACAATTATATAAATAAAATATAATGCGGAAAAGAAATAACACAGACACCAGAAATTTTGTTAACGAGGAAACCACAAATGCGAGAAAAACCAGGGACATAGTCCAGAATAAACACACACTGATTATAAGTTGTTACACCAATTTCCTACTACATATTCGGATTAGATGTAATAACTGCTTCAGCACAAATAGAACTCCTTGCACAACACCGATTGTCTTTAGGAATTCTCCTCGTAAATCTTCTAGAAGAACCCAAGGCTCTCTTTAGAAGATACAATAACACGATTGATACGATTCGATATTTTGTTTGCACAAAACACCGGTTTGATTTCCCTTTAGATGTGAATCAAGGTTTTGGAAATCTTGTGTTTTTTTTTGAACAACTACCAAATAAAAAATAGTGAAATCAAAACAAACTTGTAGAATAGGGTTTTAACTTACAATCAGTATACGTACACACAAAGAGTCCGTGAACCTGATTTTCGTAAGTAAACTTGGGCGATTCCAAAGATCAATTTCCAAGTTAAGAAAACCCTAACAATTCTACAACAAGAACTACTAGAATAAATCTAGAGATTTCTTGTTTAAAACTTCTTAAGGATTTTTACGAGATACCTTAATCAAAGTTTTCTTTCTAGCTTCCGATTTCGACTAACAAGTATTGGTATACGATCAGAAACTGAAATCTATCAAAACCTAGGGTTTATGATCAACAACTCTTGAATGGTTTTATATCAGAAGAGAAAACCTTAGAATAGACAAAAGGTGAAAAACCTAGATTACAAGTTGTATAATCAATCACGAAGAGTAATCCAACTCGGCTTTGTGATCCCCAATACAAAGACTTTTATCTCACTCTTGTTCACGAAGAACAAAAGACATGGAAAACAACCTTATGAGCTTACACCAATTTTCCAAAGGGGATAAAAACGTGTAGCACTCACGAACCCTTTCATTATAGTGAAAGGTATCTTGAAAGCTAAGCATAGCTATTTTCCTTTTTCAAGACTCTCCTAATTTTGGGAGTCTTTCCTAAGATACAACTCTTGCCAAAATAATTAATAAATAATTAATTAGGCAAATATTGTATTTATGTGAATAAATCACAAAATAAATTAGGAAGGAATCACAAACACTTTAATATGGTAATCAAAGATTTTTGGAGTAATAGCTAATTAACATGCCTAGATAAGGAAGCATCACCAACTTGACCAAAAATGCCTTTTAGTCACGTAATTAGGCCCAAGTCCGTGAACCGTTACAAGCAGTCCATGGATTGTTTCCTAACTAACGAACTCTAACAGTTACAGCAACACTTATAACTGTTACTTTTATAAATCACTCATAACTTCATCGTTATAACTCCGAATCGAGTGATTCTTGGCTCGTTCAATTCATAAGCGCATTCACTATAACATGATAACCTTTCCAGGGATATAGTTTATTGTCACCAAAGTCGTGGCTCAAATAACCTCGAGTATATATACATAAATGTATATTTACCGTCATAGGAATTGTTTCATAGAGTGAGCATATATCTCGATAGATTAGAAAGGTAGAATTGAAAAAGAATCCAAATGAAATCAATCACAGACCTTTGTTGATGAATTACTTGTTGATGTCTTCTTGTAGTCTTCAATCTTCATCCTTTAAGGATAGCTTCGATTCTTCTTAGACCTAATCTAGTCCGAAACTACCTTTAGTATGCTAAATCAAGAAGGTATTTTGTCACCTAAAATTGACAACTAACTTGACATACCAACGCTAGTGGGTTCAACCGAGCAGTGCTCTAACAATATCCTCCTTTGTCAATTTTAGTGACAAAACCATTTTACATATGGATTGTACTTGACAAAACCAAAAACCTACATGCTTGATTTCTTTGGTTCTTCAACTATGAGTGTGCTCATCCTGTAATTGTTGAAGATCCATCATAGTATTATTACACAGCATCAAAGTTCAATTGTATCACAACTTTGACAATAATACTACGGTGATATGTATCACTCCCCCTAGTCAATACTTCATCTCGACATGAAAACAACCCCCCCTTACATAATGATCCGTAAACCATATGTATATGTAGTGTGAACTACTATAATTCTCCCCCTTTTTGTCAATATAAATTGGCAAATGTACGAAAACTTGTGGGACCCTAATGAAATTTTCTTAAAGGAACTTCTTGACCAAAAGAAAAACATATCAACTTATTTAGATGATATCACAGAGTCGAAACTTAGTGAAGTAATCAAGGAGTTTATTAAGATACAAGTTAACCCCTACATGTTCCACAACCGCTTCTCCCCTCAAAGACATAGCAATTAAGGACAAGTTCAATTAAGAACTCTCCCTCATAAGATGTCATTCTTGAAAGAACAACAAGAGTGACCTTACTCCGAGAGATAAGGATTTATTGGATTTTAAAAACCCTACAAGGAGATACGAGTTAAGAACCACCATCGAAATTCTCTCATGAGATCGTGTTACTAGAAACAATAGAACTATCTCATGGTAACAATACATAATATATAATCATGAAGATCATGTATTGTGATCATCTTTTCTAAGATACACACACTAGTAGAATTATGAGTTTTGGTCACGGTTAAGCTTGTCACGGTGATATACATTAACGAGACTAAATTTTTTTTTGGTCCCGGTACTGCATAAATGTCGAGGCTACATTTCAGTAGGTCTTCGAATAACTGTTTAGGTTTTCGTGGGACACGTGGTTTGGAGAGACGCGTGTCTAAAACTTGCATCGGTTTCCACGATCTTTAATTTCGTTTTTTTTTTTTGGGGTCGAACACTACTCATGTAATCCACTTCTTTCAGTTTATCTTTTTATTTTCTTCTCCACTTCTCCACTTCCTTTACCTTCCATAGAACCGCCGACAGTAAACCCTATAGATGCCTCATGTATCTAATTCTCAAAGTCTCACTTAGTATATATTTTGTTTTTGGGACTGATCAATTTTGAGAAGGATTTCTCGTTTTGTAAAAAGAGAATAATTAGGATTTTTGTTATGTCTACGAGTGGTGTAGTGTTTGATCGTTAATGGAGCTTCCTCTGGAATTGGATCTTTAACTGTCGTCGCTATCATAATGTAAGTAAGAAAAATTATTTCCTTACCTGTTATGGGTTTTCATTTTTTTTTTCTTTTGCTTGTTATCAGTTATGTGTTATTGTCCGAGTTTTTTTTATCACTTTACCTTCTCTATTTTTATCATCATTTTGAGTTCTCTAATAGGCTTAATTCTTACGGGTAGATAATATTTTGGGATTTCAGTTTTTCTCATATCTAATCTATTTTTTTTGTTGTTTTTTTTTTTTGAAATCTGGTTGTCATACTATGAAAGTTTAGTCAAATTCAATTGTAAATTTTGCGGACCTGAGACTCTTAAATTAAAAAGAAGTCTTCATCAGCTGATCAGCTAGTTATCATTTTCTAGGCGGTTTGGATTATGATGATTGTGTAGACTGGGTTCTCTGTTTGATCAAAGTTGATGTGTTTTATGATTTCGTTGTATAACTTGAATTTATTTAGTTCACTTTGGTTTTTCAGTTCAAGGTTGGAAAGTTAATTTTTTAGTCGACTACGGAATTTGATTTATCCTTCTACTTTTCCAAGTTTAATCTTGTTGCCCGGCGATCAGTCTTGATGAATTCAAAGGTAAACTTACTAGTTTTATGTTCTATTTTATCTGCATAAGTGAAAGGGCCGGTAAGAAATAGACTTGATCTACCGGTGGTGTTTAGGCATAGTAATGAAATATGTCATGCAACATCCAATTGTAAAGAAGGTGCTCATAAGAGTCTAAGAATCATGTAGCTGAGTTGTGGATTTGAGATTTGTATGCAGAACAGCTGATTATGGAAATTTCTGATTGTGTTTTCGCTTACATTATTTTGTGTAAACTCAGTGGATACCATTTCAAGTGAGTTTTTGTTAACAGTGTTTACTCGGTAGGTGTCTAGCTACCTTTTTCCATGAAAACTAATGATACAGAAAACATTCGTCTTTTATGCCTACAAGAACCAATATATATATATATATATGACTTTTTTATTTTGTATATATCTTGCAGAGTTGATGGATAACTGTTTTAGAGTTGGCCCATGGTTATGCTCCAATCTCGAAGTACCCTTAGACGAAGGTAAAAACAGTTTCGTGAGATGTTTTTATATGACTATTTAAGTATTTTAGAAGAGCTTTCGACTTATATATCTCCTGGCGGTAGGTTCTTCTAATGTCCATCCAGAATGCCCCTCCTGAACTCGCTAATGATCGTCCCAAGGTATGACTTATCATTCTTTGCAGTGACCCCTCAAATAAGAAATAAATGCTCCTCCGAGTTTACAGTGGACTTGTTTGTTAGTTATTATTTTTCGGCTGCACGATAAAACCTTTCACAATATGTAATCTCATGAAAATTGGAAAACTGTAAGGGCATATGTGTACAACTTTGGAGTAATACTTTGGGAACTCGTCACGGAAAAGATTCCTTGGGATACTTTCAACTCGATTCAGGTATCTTTTTCTTTGTTTAATGTACTACATCAAAATGCTTTCCTGATTTATATATATTTATGTAGACCAACTTCCTTTTGACGGCTGCAGTTCTCCTTAGTTGAGTTGATCGTAGTCGTCGACCTGTGACAGAGGATGAATAAAACAGTCAACTTGGGTACTTGGGTATTGCATGTTGGATAGAGCTTAAACAGATTAGTGTTGAACAATTTTGGTGCTTCTTCGGGTGATCGGAGATGCAGCACTTAAGAACGGCTGGCTAACCTACAATGGCTATCCGCAATGGAAAGCTGCTTTCACAGGTTATATTCTGATCGTTAAGTTTATAAACTGAACTTACTACAAGCAAATGGTTTCCTTCATTTTATGGTTGGTATATCAGACCGCAAACGTTACCTTTTGTGTTTGAAAACAATGAACTACATCAATTCAGGAACTTCTGGAAAGGTATTTCATTGATCTATTCCTATGATCTCATTGAAGTCTCTTTGGATACAGAAACCTCACTCGTGAAGCTGTGATCAGCCAGTGAAAACTTTCATGACATCAAAGTGCCAGGCTTTATGTTGAGAGTGAATGTGTGCACAAATATCACCACTTCTGTGATTGGAAATTGGGTAATAGTCATTAGGCTGAGTGTAGTGGAAGAGGGAAGGTAGGGTAGTATCAGTATTGTAAATAGGGATTCGATAATATCATTTATTTCTTGTTCATGTCAAGGATGTATTGTTTGATTTATAATTAATAAAAATTATTGGTTTGAAGACTTCTTTGTACACAATATTAATCTTAAAAATTGTGCCCAACGTCATAGTATAACTCACGCGCTTACATAGACTGGTCACGGAGTGAAACATAGTCCGAGACCAATGAGCAAATTTGGACACGGTGAATCTTAATATTCCGTGTCTAAAACACAAACTCGTCACGTATGAAACAAAATCCGTGACCAAAGAAATTATGGTCACGGTGAAACATATCTAATAGTCACGGAATAAACCGTGACCAAATGGCGTACTTTTGGCCTCGCAGGCTTTGGACACGGTTTTTCAGAAATGGAAATACCGTGACTGTAGACCTTTGGTCATGGTAAATTACCGTGATGAAAAGGAATTTTTGTACTAGTGACACTTGTATAAACAAGAATTTATATGCTTAGAAGGAAGAATAAACTTTTCCATAAGGATTTATACCAATAACGGTTACCATAAGAGTATGAAAAAGATTCTTTGACAATAAACACCAACATCTAATGGAATTGATTATTGCTTCTAATCCGTTATACATAAGAATTTCAATCACACATCAAGTTAGGTAATTAAGAATCATACACGTGGTATTCAACCATATTCTTCTTCACCATAACTAGTTCAAATGACTCAAATGAACTAGTTAGAGATTTTTTCAATTGCTTAGATCTTTATGTAACTACACAAGACACAATCGAAGAAAAAACGATTTGATTCACTCGAATCGGTTCATGAACTTTATAGCCACGGTTTCCAAAAGCATTCCTTAGTTTATTTAAACATGAGTTCAAGAACAATCGTTTTTTTTTATATAACCAACTCAATTTCGCGGACTGGGTTCACGGACTTAAGTTCACAGAAGGAGTTCACAAACTCCAGCAAAAATTCTCGAGTTGAGAACTTCCGCCAGTTCGCCGACTGAGTTCGCGGACTTGGCTCACGCCACATTCCGTTTCTCTTGATCATCAAAGTTCGCAAACTTTGGTTCAAGGAATAAGGAATTATACATATATGTGTTTCCACAAAAATGCTTATATCCTACCAATGGTTATGTAATCTAAACTCTCATTTCAACCATTGAAACATTCTCATAGGACGTTATATAGTCATTATTCATAGACCATTTTTCGTCAGAGTAATTTTCAAAGTGATTGAAACATAACATGACTTTCGTCACTAGGTAAAGATGAATTTGGCTAAAGCGAAAGCTTACCAACACATATTTCGAGAAATATGTAAGCGAGTTAGACTCATCTTGAAACAATTCATGCATGGACTCTAAGAGGTTAACACCTTTCTTGAAACTTTCACTAACAGTTCCATACCTTTTTAAGATGTTATCCCTTGCCGAACTCTTTTCCGGGAGATCCTTCTTAATAGTACTCGTTGCTTTATTGATCTTCTTTGGTGCCCATTTCTGAGTAGCATTTGGAGAAACATATTTATTTTTCTCCCCAATAAACTTATGAAATTTCTTGGAGGGATTGCTAGAAGAACTAAAATTATGAGACTCAGTTTTTCTCCAGTTTGGAACATCAGATCTTGTCATCTTAACAGAATCAGATCTGGTTTTATCTCTTTATCTGCAATTCCTTTGCAAGTGACCTGGTTTTCCACGATAAAAATAATGTTTAATAGAATGGAAAAAGTTATGTTCAGTGTTACCTCAATGTGTATGAGCTTGCTTCGGAGCTTGACAGAATTTCCTCTTTTCTTCATCAGCAGTTGGTAGAGATACTTTACTTTTGTCAACCGTGGAAGGTTTTAGTTTAGAAGAATCTTTAGCTTTGACAAATTTTACCTCTTTGCAAATACCAGGAGCGACTATTCCTTCATAGCCCAATCCTCGTGTATCACGATGAATTCTACATGCTCCCAATATCGAGGTTAATTTTTCTGAGCTGCTATTTCTAGACAAACTCTCTTTTAAGCTCGATTTTCTTCTTCCAACCTTTTGATCTTTTCAAGTGCAATAACTATATCATTCTTGGATGATTCACATTGAACTTTCAGATCTTCACGTTCCGAATCAAATAACAAGTTCATCTCAATGTTCTCCACGTTATCTAGATTTTCTTGAAGAATAATAATTTCCCGATCTCGACCTTCGGAAATTTCTTCTTTAAGATTTCGTATTTCATTGAGATAATCTCTTACACCAATTAGGCAAATATTGTTTTTATGTGAATAAATCACAAAATAAATTAGGAAGGATCACAAACACTTTAATATGGTAATCAAAGATGTTTGGAGTAATAGCTAACATGCGTAGATAAGGAAACATCACCAACTTAACCAACAATGCCTTTTAGTCACGTAATTGGGCCCAAGTTCGTGAACCGTTACAAGCAGTCCATGGATTGTTTCCTACTAACAAACTGTAACAGTTACAGCAACAGTTATAACTGTTACTTTAATAAATCATTCATAACTTCATCGTTATAACTCGGAATCGAGTGATTCTGGGCTCGTTGAATTCATAAGATCATTCACTATAACATGAGAACCTTTCCAGAGATAAAGGTTATTTTCACAAAAGTCGTGGATCAAATAACCTCGAGTATATATACATAAATCACTAGTACAAACCTTTACATAGGCCACGTTTTTTGGTTTACAGCCTAGCCACGTTTCAGGTTATTTGCGTGGCTAATTGTCGTAGGTATAACTATAGCCACGTTATGTGTTACTCTGTAGCCATAGTGCATCATTTGGTCATGGATTTAAACCTAAACCCATCAACTGTAGCCAAAGGGCAACGTTTGGTCATGGGTTTCAGTTTAAACCCATTATATGTAACCATAGATGCGTATATGGCCACATTAAGAAATTATGTATGTGTCGAATGTGTAGGGTGGTAATAGACACACCTATTAACCCGTGACGGAAAGGGAATTTATTTAGCCACTTTAAAAAAAAATGTGTCCAAAATGTAGTGTTCGTTAGACATGTCCATATCAAACGACAACATCTTCCCAGAACAAATTAAACAACAAAATATTGATAAAATTCTTTATACTAAGATTCATTCACTGATCCCATGGTTAAAAAAAATCCTGTAAAACCAAGAATCAAGGAAATCTCCTAGTTACTGCAAGCCAACATTTACTTCTCCGCATTCCAAAAGAAAACCACTATCTAGTAAACTGAAGATAGTGAGCATCTCATTATACTAGTTACTGCAAGACAACATTTACTTCTCCGCATTCCAAAAGAATTAGGATAAAGTGACAATAGCTGTCTAAACTGAATATAGCAGTTACAAAATCTTGCTCTATACAGTGCTAACCAATGAAAACAAAACACAATAGCATTGGAAATACTTCAAAAATAAGGAAAGAGAGCAATCCAAAGTAATTCTTTAATAAATTATCTGAAACCTATCAGAATTTTATCATCATAGTAAAACTTAATCAGTAGCAAACTCAAGCAGTAGCGGATCCTTGTGCTGCAAGACGCTCCCTTGCCTCTTTGATGATGATTAACTTGATACCCTTGCCCTTGGGGATGGTCACCCATGGCTTTGACCCCTTACCATTGTTGAAGACATTTACCAAACAGGTGGCAAATTCATGACCGGTGTTATCCTGGATGTGAAGGGTATCAAAACTTCCGTTATGCTTTTCTCTGTTCTAAATGACACCAACACGGTCTCTGTTTCTTCGTCCAGTGACCATGACAACGATGCCAATGCCAAATTTGATGAAATTAGTCTTGTTGCTCTCAAGATCAAGCCTGATGGTATCGTTGGCCTTGACAAGGGGATCTGGGTAGCGGATAGTGCGATTATCAATGTGTTGATGTATGGGATACCCTTTATTCCAAAATGCACATTAGGGACCTTGCAAGCTTGAACTGCAACAGTAAAATGTTTTTTGAATCACATTTTCTTAGTAAAATTTAAGTCTATGAACTCCCAGAAGACAACTTTTTTTAAAACTAAGCACATCTAGAGAGTGTTGATTAGGCTACAAAAAAAAGGTTTAATTATACCCGTACGGCTGTGAAAACAACAAAACAGAAAGACTTACCTTGGCCTCTTCATCCTTGATTGAGGGGAGTCTGAAATGACCCTTGGTGTCGTAAAGGATATTAAAGTTCTCATTTGTCTTGGGAATTGACATGAAATCTGAAAAATAAACCAATAAAATCACAAAGGTAAGTATCAGAATAAATGGTATACTGAGAATAAAAAAATTGAGAATATGAATCACGTTTTGTTAACTGAGAATAAAAAATTGGCTATGCAATGTCTTGGGAAATCATTACATAAGCATACAACGAAACATGAACTAATTATTGATTCCATCAATAATGATTGTGGGTTCTTAATCTTTTTGTAGCTAAGTTATCAGCCATTAACTAATTTACCTTGTTCCCTGTAACACATTGATTTTGGCTTTATTAAATTAATTTTTATTTTTTAAAAATTATTTGGAGGTTTAGTTATCTAATTTGATTTAGTTAGTGCTTTGGTTCAGGAGTTTACTGTGATGGATGCAACCACACAAGTTGTTCTAACAATGTTGAGAACAAGACTATTCGGCATGAGACTGTGGAAGCTAATATAGAGCTTAATCCGAATGCATCACGACCAAAGATTGCTAGTAGTTTTCATGGAGTTCTTGACACTAAGGTATATGTGTGTCTAACTCATCGAGTTTTTAAAACTTAGCCATTAAATAAAAGATTGCTAGTAATTTTCGGCATTTGAAATCTAAATGCCGAAAATGGATTCATATAATGATATCAGCAAATGATCCTGAAATCACATTGATATTATCAAAATGAGTTGAAACTCTATAATAAACGGAATAAATCTACAGATGATTCTGCATTCACACAAAACAAACAGAAATATTTGAAGTCTAATTCCAGTGCTCGTCTTAGTAATCCAGCTAGTCTTAATTATGAACCATTGAAAGTTTGATGTACCTTCATTCTGGGATCAATCTGTTTAGGAATTTCATTAAACCCCGGCAAACTCGACTTGGGAGAGTTATCATTCTTATTGTCTGCTTCTTGTTTCCCTCTCCTCATGTTTTTAGACCTATCCAGCCAATCCTGCTTCCCCCCTAACTGCACAACATATCCAAAAATGCAAGGATTCACTAATTGCACCCAACAATTTTACAGGAGTTCAACCAACTTATTTTAATTACAAGAACTTAGAATTTCAGCACTGCATAAGCCCTGTTAATTATAATCAAACCCTCATGACACCACACTGCATCTGTACTCACCAAGTTTCTGAATAAGAATAAATGACTCACCTCTTGAAACATGGATTACAATGAAATTTTTGAACAACAGAACAAATTTTAAATCAAATCATACCCATAATCTGAAAATTCCAATCATCAAATCTATATACAGTCATGAACAATACAAGAATAACAAAGAGACCTAGCTTTTATTTATTTTGAACCGATTCATATGAATCCAATCAAATAATAATTCACATAATTTATAAAGAATTACAGATCTTCATACCCCGAAATCAGTGTACGATTATAGGAAAAAGATAAATCTAATCGAGCTAAAAAAAAAAAAAAGGAAAGGAAAAGATATATCAATAAATCATATTTTTCTCAAAAATCTCTGAAAAATCAATAACTTAATAAGAGAAGATCTAAAATTACCAGATGTTTTGATTTACGGTTGATTAACCACTCAGAGAGGTATTGCTTTCTGATTTTGTTGAAAAAAAAATACTTCACTTCTTGTTTATTGATATTCTTGTGGTGAACATGGAAGTGGTGAAGTTCTGTTCATGGGTTTTCTCGGAGGGTTTGAGCTTGGAAAGAGAAGAAGAGTAAACAAATAGGAATGAATATGATAAGATGAGGTTAATTAGGGCTTTAAGGGAAAAGAAAAATTACTGAAATATTAGGGGGGAAATAGTGCGCCAAAATTTCGTTGTTCCCGCCCATGGAGATTCGCAATTTTCCCTCCTTTGTACTCCACCCGTCCCCTATATATAGGCGGAAAAGTGAAATTCTCTTAGAATAAGAAAATTTCAATTCCAATATATTTATCTAGGAAATATGGAAAATATCAATTTATTAAGAGTTTTTATCCATTGGAAAGTGTAATTGTTCTTGAGAATTAGTAAAGGCATTAACTAATCATGTTCTTTAATAAGGGTAAATATGGAAGAAATCACATTGGAATTGGTTTTATGCCTATCTATAGGGACTAAAGAATTTTACTTCTCCGCCTTTATAATGGGGACTGAGGGAGTATAAGATGGTAATCCATACGAGTTTTTGTGTTTGCATGTATATTCGTTGGATCAAAGATCCTGATCTTCTATTGGTCGAATAAACACAATGCAGTTTGTCTTTGTGTGCCTAGATACCACATGTCAAATCATGATTGGTCGAATAAATACCATCCATATTTTCTTTATGTGATTTAAACAACAATCGCAAGAAGTTGCTCCTCCAATAATCTAAATTTGCTAATAATTTAAGGTGGATCAGTAGTCGAATCCTTAAATTTGTGGATAATTAGTCAAAATAAGCGTTATCCAGTGATTGTGAGATGAAAATGGGTACAATTTGACTGAAACACATGGGATTGGATGGATAATCGGTCATCTGAGTATCATCTAGTGATTTGGAGTATAATTTATTAGAATATGGTAAGAGTAAATTTGGATTAAATGTTTGGACAATCAGTCAAATGAAGCGTTATCCGATGATTGTGAAAGAAAGTTAAGTATAATTGGTTTGAATTAAATGGAATTAGGTGGATAATCTATCATATTGAGTAAGATCAAGTGATTTTAAGTATGTTTTGATCGCATTGGGCAAATTTGAGTAAAAATTAGTACATCGAGTAAAATTGTCAATTCTTATTAAAAATTATTCGTAAAGTTGTAAATTCCTACCAAATAAGGTCTCACGTTGGTAAAAAATCAATAAAAATGTAGCCATTGGATGAATAATCACCAGGAAGAATAAATCAAAGTTGGTGATTCTGGTTAATTTACACTGAGATATCTAGATTTGATTCCGATCACGTGGGATCGAACAAAGTCCCAAATCGTATCAATAATACTTGACTTTTCTTTCATTCTTTGAAACATAAAATAACTTTATTAGGCTAGAAAAAAATTACACGCGAGTATATTGTGCCTAAGGAGTCGTCTATATAATACATTTTGGTTCAAGAAAAATGGGACAATATGGCTTCATATTGTAGTTGAGAAAATCCTTTCTGGCTTCCGTCCGATGTTTGATTTGCTAAAATTGTTGTTGAGAATATTCCTAGATAGCTTTCATCTGTTTTTTGGTTTGATAATTTATACGCCTTTTGGTTCCCGTCTCGGTGGTTGTTGTTTAGATTTGATGTGAAATTAATCCAATCCGATACTTAATTTCTGGCATCACACCTCAAATTTATCAAGGCACGCTTTGGTCTATTGTGCTTTTGTCGGCGGTCCTTATAATCCTAGCATTTTTAGGGGCGACCCCAAAAGAATTAGGGGCGACACAAAAGACAAAATAGGATGAAAATACTTATATTCCCCTTCATAATCGGTAGTTTAGTTATATACCGATTGCAAAATCTCATTTTTGGGACAACTCTATATTCGGTAGTTATATGAACTATTTTGACTACCGATTATAGGCTCAACCAAATTAGAAAAATAGAGGATTTTTGCAAAATCTCATTTTGGGGCAACTCTATATTTGGTAGTTATATGAACTATCTTTGACTACGGATTATGCTAGGATTTAGGTAAAGAGGCCCACTGTATAATCGGAAGTCACGATACCTTCATTTGTTACCGATTATAGGCTCAACCAATGCAGTTGAAAAAGCTCGGTGCGGGCATGGACGTGGTATTAATAAAATGTCGGTACACTATACAGGGGGTCCGGGGGGCGTAGCCCCTCCCGGCTGTGTTTTTTTCTACGAGAAAATTGAATTTCAGTCTGTTTTGGAAAAAAAATTCTGGTTTTCAGTCCACTGCCGGCACAATCATTTAATTCTCGAGAATAATTGAATCGGGAGTCAAGATAACTTTATTTACTACCGATTATAGGATTTTGGCAAAATCTCATTTTAGGGCTACTCTACATTCGGTAGTTATATGAACTATTTTGACTACCGATTATGTTAGGAATTCAACAAAAAGACCTAATGTATAATCGGAAGTCATGATAACTCTTCCTTTCTTACCGATTATAGGCTCAACCAAAATTCAAAAAAAGAGGATTTTTGCAAAATCTCATTTGGGGCTACTCTATATTCGGGAGTTACATGAACTATCTTGACTACCGATTATGGTAGGATATTTGCAAAGAGAGCCACTGTATAATCGGAAGTCATGATAACTCTTCCTTTCTTACCGATTATAGGCTCAACCAAAATTTAAAAAAAAAAGGATTTTTGCAAAATCTCATTTTGGGGCTACTCTATATTCATTAGTTATATGAACTATCTTGGCTACCGATTATGGTAGGATATTTGCAAAGAGAGCCACTGTATAATCGGGAGTCATGATAACTCTTCCTTTCTTACCGATTATAGGCACAACCAAAATTCAAAAAAAGAGGATTTTTGCAAAATCTCATTTTAGGGCTACTCTATATTCGGTAGTTATATGAACTATCTTGACTACCGATTATGGTAGGATATTTGCCAAAAGTCTACTTTAATCGGGAGTCAAGATAACTTTATTTACTACCGATTACAGGATAATCAAAATTCAAAAGATAGAGGATTTTATTTTGGGGATACTTTATATTCGGAAGCTATATAAACTAAATTGACTTCCGATTGTTGATTAACTTCCGATTGTATAGTTATCTACCGATTGTAAAGGGTAGTTTGGCCATTAAAAAAATGGGATTATGGATTAACCTTCCGATTATGACCTATTTTGTCCTTTTGTGTCGCCCCTAATTCTTTTGGGGTAACCCCTAAAAATGCTAGCCTTATAATCATGGTCCAATTATTATTATTATTTTATTTTTATTTTTTTTTAAAGATAAAACAGAAGTCCTAGAATTACACCTTAGGTGATGGTCCAGGTTAATTAAAATTAAAGAGAACCAACTTAAAAAAAAAAAAGTTCCCATATGTTAAAATGTATTTGCATTTTACTTTAATACCCTTTTGGTATATGTAATTTTGTTTTCGCATCCCAACATTTTAGTAATTTTCAGTTCTCACTCTTATTAGGTTTATATTTGCTCGTAGCTTTGATTGCTCTTCCTCCGGCAACCCTAGAGAAAAGTAAACGCGGCGCAAGATTTATCTCTAATTTCCTCCTCCTTAAAATCAAATCCAGAAACAATGTTACTGAGATCGAAAAGAAATTTTATCGACAAAAATATTTAAGGATTAAAAATGAAAACTTTAAGGGATGATCGAAGTAGAAGAAGATGGTGTTGTTTATCTACTGCAACTCAAACAAGAAAATGATATTCATGGTTAATTATTCAATCTCGCTCTATTTTTCTTCACACTAACTTTCAGATCCCAATAGATTTACATTTTATTAATTGTTGTTTTCTCTGTGTAGATTCACAAGTTTTTTTTTTTTTTTTTTTGATAAACTGTAGATTCATAAGTTTGTTTGCAGTTTCATCAACTAAAGAAGAAGAATCCCTAACCTGGGTTCCTTTTGGGTTCTGTTGATACTTGATATTGGGTTAGTATTTCTTAAAACCCCTTTTTTTTTCAAGCCCTGGTTCTAATTTCGCATCGATTATTTCACAGCCTTATTCTTCTCAGTGTTTGAGATTGAGAATTTTGTCATTGAATTCCCACTAGATTTACTTTTCTTGGAATTTCACCGAAAAAATGGAATGAGGGGAGAAAAGTTCCTGATAAATACTCTGATTTCTCCGCCACTTCCAAGACAAATCTAGAGATTTTGGTACGATAATTGTTTTTTCATTTTCTGTTTAATTCATGTGTTTTACAGAATTTTTGTTTTTTTGTTTTGCTGATTTGGGTTTTGGTGGTGTTAAAGATGCAGAGCTTCCCCAAGTATTGGGAGGATCAATTGATTATGATCAAATTACTCCCGAACGGTATCAAAGGATATCTCCAATAATCCATGTGGAAGGCAAAGATGTTATTCACCAATGAATTCCGGTTTTGAACTTGTCTTTTGAGGTTACTGGCAAAGCAGTTCAAAATTGTTCAGCCCTTGGGTAGGATCTTAATTCTCCTCAATTTTATGCTACATTTTTGTCAGGCATCAGTGGTATCACAATTTGCTTTATAATTTGGCTTGATTTGTTACCATTTAGTAGTTGCAAACAGAACTAAGCAGATCCATCAATGATACAAATGCATGAGTGGAATTAACTTTGATTTGTGTTTATGGTGTATTCATCTACATTTTTTTGAATACATCCAAGTCTATGTTTGTTGATTCATGATATTTTAATAGCGTAATACCTCACTTTGACAGGTTGCCATCGTTGTGGCTTGTATGTGTTCCCAATTCTGCTCTCCAGGAACTCATGATAAATATACTGTATTTTCTAAGTTCAGTCCCATTCATCTTCTTGAAGTAATCTGTTTTCCAATGTTTTAGTTCTGAATGTGTTGCATCTTGATGTCCATCTCATGTATTTTGATGTTTTTTTTTTTGTATAGATTAAAATCTTACTATTTTGATGGTTTTCTTATTATAATGCAGGGTACTTATGGGGTGCCAAAACAATCCCAAGCACAACAGGATGAAGCAAAAGTTATTCTTGCAGCAATCGTATGGGCTTGAGAGCAGGAGCTAATCCAAGTTTTACTTCGAAGGGGACTAATCCAAGTTTTACTTCGAAGGGGACTGAAGCTATTATCAAATCTATCAATGGTTCTCAATGTAGTGTTAATTAAGTTGAGTACCATTCCTCTAATACAGATTGTATATTTCTTCATCGGTTCTACACTTATAAGTTTGTTAAATGGTTTTGTAACTGTATGGTCGGTATACTTGACAAAACTTGTGATATGTGCCAAGTCTTGAGTCCCGGATGAATAGTCCTCCTTACAGCATTTTGCTTATGCAGTGATGTAACCAATTCTTATCTTAATAAGCTACCCTTTAAATGAAAAATGTGTTGATGTTTGAAATATTCTCCTTTTATTTTCATTGATTTTCGTTGAAGCAATTGTATACTCCCTCTGTTTTTTTAGGCCAAATTGAAAAAGTGAAAGTATCTCTTTTCCAAAAACGGAGGGAGTATTTTTTTGGACGGGATATAGGTGTTCCTTAATTTCATAGCATATTTTCGAGGTTTAAGCCATGAAAGTAAGCCATGAAAGTACTAAATATCACTCGTAACTATAAGTTGTCAATCGGCCACGTTATTCTGCCGCAGTCGTGTGTCCATAAGAATTTTATGGCCATGGTTTTATTAATTCAATGTGTCCAGATGGTATATGATAGCCACGCTAAAAAAAAGGTTTGCGTGTCTTTAGAAAGTTTATTGCTAGGGTGCTACAAGTTTAATGTAGCTGTTAGTCATGAATTAGCCACGAGAAAATAAATTTTGTGTGTCTAATAGATAACAAAAGCCATGGCTAATAGAAAATTTATGTGGCTATAGGTTAAACTCTAGCCACAATCAAATAAACTGTGTGTCTGTAAGGATCTTATGGCCATGGTGATAGAGAAAATGCTTAACTAAACAAAAATAATGGGCAACCATATAGACACGGTTATAGGGTAATGGCCATGGTAAATCATATTTTATAGTCACTCAAAGTTTATGTAGCCATAAAGGTACCTCTTTGTCACGGCTTTGATGCCACATTTTTGGATCAAAAAAAAATCCATGACCAAAAGCCTATGGACACGGTGATTAAGTGTGGCCTATGTGAAGATTTGTACTAGTGAATGTACATTTACCGTCATAGGAATTGTTCCATAGAGTGAGCATATATCTCGATAGATTAGAAAGGTAGAATTGAACAAGAATAAAAATGAAATCAGTCACATACCTTTGTTGATGAAGTACTTGTTGATGTCTTCTTGTAGTCTTCAATCTTCATCCTTTAAGGATAGCTTCGATTCTTCTTAGACCTAATCTAGTCTGAAACTATCTTTAGTATGATAAATCAAGAATGTATGTTGGCAACTAAAATTGACAACTAACTTGACATACCAACGCTAGTGGGTTCAACCGATCAGTGCTCTAACAATTGGGGCCCTCCCCCGTGGAGGTTCGAAGGTATGTGGTTGTTAGATGGCTCTAAACTTGAGATTATAGCTACTTGTTGAAATTCTTTCGATATAGTGGGTCCTCCAGGTTTCCAACTTGCTAAGAAATTCCAACTCTTAAAATCTAAACTGAGAGTTTGGAATAGGGATGTCTTCGGCAACATTAACATAAAATTTGAAGGGGTTTTAGAGCAATTATACTTGCTGGATCAACTTGTGGAAGATGGGTCCATCACAGATGCTCAAATGGTTTCCAGAAATCAACTCAAAGTCAAGTTTGAAGACATTGCTGATATGCAAGAGATGCATATAAGAGAAAAATCAAGAATTCAATGGCACCTTGATGGCCACAGAAACACTAAATTTTATCATCGTATTGCAAAGTCTAGAAGAAGGAGAAATACGTATGCGCAATTATGTATTGATGACACATGGGTTGAGGATAAAACCATTATCAAAAATAGTATAGTTGAACACTTCCACAATAGGTTCAAGCTTGGAGATGACAACTAAGTTTTCTTTGGATAATCTGGGACTTAACTCCATCTCTGAATACGAGAATATTTCTTTGCAAAGAAACTTTTCTGAGGAAGAAGTCATGTTAGCTCTCAAGTCTTTAGGCCAAGACAGGGCTCCGGGCCCCGACGGATTGCATGTTAATGTAATTGTGAAGTGTTGGGGATTCATGAAGCATGATATTATGAGGGTAATCAGTAACTTTCAAGATTCTGGTTTCCTTGATTGGAGGATCAAGTCCACATTCATATCTCTATTTCCTAAGAAAATGGTCGTGGAAGAGATAAAAGATCTTCATCTAATAAGTCTCTCAAATACCGTTTTTAAAGTCATTTCAAAAGTCCTGGCTGAGAGATTAAAGTTGTTGCTTCCTAAACTGATATCAAGTTCTCAAACAACATTCATAAAAGGAAGACAGATTTTGGATAGTATCTTAATAGCGAATGAGTGCTTAGATTCACGACTTAAATCCAAAAGTGTTGTCCTGATTTGCAAGATTGATCTCGAAAAATCCTTTGATAACGTCAAATGGTCTTTCGTCGATGAAGTTCTAAAACAAATGGGGTTTGGGAGTATTTGGAGGATGTGGATAAGTGGTTGTATACAGAAAATTCCTTTCTCGGTGTTGGTTAATGGCAGCTCTTGTGGGAAATTCACTAGCGAGAAGGGTTTGCGCCAAGAAGACCCGCTCTCTCTATTTCTTTTTCTTCTCGTTTCTGAGGTTCTTAATGTCATGATTTACAAGTCTTTGGTTGCTGGAAAGTTGGGTGGCTTTAAAGTTAAAAGAAGAGGGTACCATTATTAGTCACCTGCAATTCGCAAATGACACGCTGGTGTTCCTTGATGCCGATCTGGAGAAAGTCAGATATCTAAAATACGTTTTATTATCCTTCGAATTTGTTTCAGGCTTGTGCACTAATTTTAGCAAATGAAGCCCTTTAGTATATAGGAACTGATAGTCATAGACTATTGCCTCTTCATACCAGCAGTTGCGATGAAGATTCAGAATACTAGTTATGTGATTTGTTCTGAAGCTATTTACTGCACCCTTCGGTTGCTTGGTAATCAGCCCTACTCAAGAAGAACTTTTGGGTATGTCCCTGATTAAGAGGGGAAAAAGAAGATACAATAAGTAAAAAACAAAGCTTTAGTAAATAAAAAAAAATGAAAAGGAGAAATTTTAGGGTAAAAGAGGGAAAACCAGAAACGAATACTGAGCATTCGTTCGAAAGCACACCGAAACTGAGTTTCCGTAAAGTGGAAAAGCACATGCAAACTGAGTTTCCGTTTTATTTCCCTTAGTTACAAGGAGGATGAGATGTGATCAACTTCAAAGTGTAGGTAAGGAATATCACTACTCTAAAGGTTATAGGAGATTATAGTAGTTGGATTTACAATTAAGGTATAACGAAGCGAAATCACTTACCATAATGCTTAGCCTTATGGGTTCGTTATACGACGAAGGTTCATATATAAATAGAGGTCTCTTTTGAGATTATATGGATTTCAAGAACAAGAAGATCAAAGTTCAAATTACGTCCAAAAGAGTACTTAAATCTCATAGTTTTAGAAACCTTCGTCTACTAAGAGACTAAAAATAAACCATAAACCTTCCATTAATCAGGGATGGGAAGAAATAGGCTTCGAATTAGTGTGGTTGTTTTCCATATGGGTCATTTGAACGGAAATGCTATTTGGCTCCCTAATCTCCACCTCCCTATTTTCCTCTCTACAATCTAAACCCCACATTAGGGGAATGGTGAACCCCACCTGAACCTGAATGCGGATCTCGATATTGATGTGAGGCGTAAATTATAGGAAGGTTAATAGGGAGGTGGAGAATAGGGAGCCAAATAGCATTTCCGTTATTTGAAGTCTGTTTTTGGAATACTCAATTCACTTTCGGTAGAAATAGTAAAACCTTGTGTGTGTATCACGTGGGACTTAAAAACAGATATTTTCTTTAAAAAAGAAAAATACTATATTTTAAACGTGGGGACTTTTTTCTATTCTTTTTCTTCTACTGATTGGGTCTCAATACCGAATGGATAATTGTATGTGTTGTTTGGATGAGTTTTAGTGCTATAAATAGAGCTCCTACCGTCCCTTATAATCACCAAAACGAAAACAAGACAGAATACAAAGAAACTAGTGAGGTTTGAGTATTAGGATGAAGATTGCAATAACCAGTGGGAAGTCTCTCGCTGGTTCCTTCCTCATTGCCAATGCCATCATCATCGTTGCCTTGTCTGCCTTCATACGTAAGCTCTACTAGATAACTATTATGCATTACCTGTTCATTTCTTTATGTTTTTTCTTTGTTATATTAGAAAATTGATTTGGTGGGTTTAGTAGTCTTAATTGATTTTTAAAAAACAGTTGCTTTAGAGTAATCACAGTAAATATTAACCAAAAATGTCTTTTATAATAACAAAAATGACGAAAAACTTTAAATCCTCTCTTGGCAGAGACGGATCAGCAGACAAAGGTGTACCACCATTCGAAAATATATGCCGTCGTGGAGACATTTACGAAGTGACAGGATATTGGAGCTGCGCCAGATGTTCAGAATGGTGTAGAAGTGAATGTAGGAGGATGGGAAGTTCATCCATTGCTCAACAAACGTGTACACCTTATTCATTAGGTACTTACACCGGATTTGAGTGTGTCTGCTGCTGCAATGACATCCGACCCCCAGGAACTCATAATGCACCACCCTCTGTACCCCTTCCCCCAACTCGACCAAATTTTGGAAAAAATATGTGTACGGGTGACCAGAAATATGTCGAGATCTTCCATAACAGTTCTAGTGATTGCGCTCTTAAATCTCTTTGTGAAAGGAAATGTACTTCAATAGGAGGTTCCAGTGTAAGGACCGAGTGTATGGGAAATGCTCATAATACAGGTGATGGAATTGCTAACGAATGGTATGAGCAGTGTTGCTGCGATATGCCACCCCCTCCACCACCACCCTCTCCTCCTCCTCCATCATCGCCACCACCACCACCCTCTCCTCCTCCTCCATCATCGCCACCACCACCACCCTCTCCTCCTCCTCCATCCCCATCACCACCACCACCCTCGCCTCCTCCTCCATCTCCGCCACCACCACCACCCTCGCCTCCTCCTCCATCTCCGCCACCACCACCACCCTCGCCTCCTCCTCCATCCCCGTCACCACCACCACCCTCGCCACCTCCTCCATCCCCACCACCACCTCCAATATGTCCCGAATCATGTTGTCCAGCAGAGATTGAAGTCCCTGTACCAGGTCAAGAACCATGCAGGTACGGAATATTATCACGAGCACGGATGCCGTCCCTTCCACATGCTCCCGGTTCACTATCATTTGCAGCAATAAAGTGAAATAATTATATGAGTTAGCTGCAGATGGATTATTAAGTAAGAAAACCAATGTGGTTTAATTTCGAGTGATGTTGTTTCAAGTAATAATTATAAGCAATTAGTAGCTTGTACTTTCTCGCTGTGTTTATGTAGTTTATGTACTTTTATCGAGTTGCTTCAGTGAAATAAAAATGTTGTAATGTGAGAGCCAGGAGACTACATGGCTCGGTAGTTTTATTTAAAATGGAAGATTTGACCAAATTTAGTCTTACTATGCATAGTGTGAAATCCTTATTCATCCAAAACTCAATCTAAGTGTTGTTTATAAGGAACCCCCCTTGACTACACGCCTAACAATTTGCCGTATGAAATAAATAGAAGAAAAATAGCAATTGGTTTGCCGTTTAAAATTGAAAAGAAAACTAAAAGTGCTGGGTACAACAACCACACCCAAAAATTCGTTTGACAATCTGGGAGGACTTACTCCAATATACTTTCTAGAGATCAACTAGACAGTCAGACTCAATCTAGAGAAAAGTATATACAAGAGTTTATATCTCTAACTCTTAATTCAATCTGCAATCAGGAAATTAAAATTTGTGAGCCCGATTGAATATAAGAGAAGTAACTTGAACGGTACCAAAGACCAATGTTCAAGGATCAATCAATTTCAATCAACAACGAAAGGTTGGATTTCATAATTGATCGATACAACGCACAACCAGTGATATTTCAATTATATAACAAAATATAAGGCAAAAAAAGAAATAACACAGACACCAGAATTTTGTTAACGAGGAAAATCGCAAATGCAGAAAAACCTCGGGACCTAGTCCAGCTTTGAACACCACACTGTATTAAGCCGTTACAGACACTAGCCTACTACCAATGAACTTTGATCGGATCAGTAGTTGAACCCTAATCAATCTCACGGTGATTCAAGGTGCAGTTGTGTTCCTTACGTCTACGATCCCAGCAGGATACTACGCACTTGATTCCCTTAGCTGATCTCACCCACAACCAAGAGTTGCTACGACCCAAAGTTGAAGACTTGATAAACAAATTTGTCCCACTGTTTATGGGTAAAAATCGTTTCTGCCGATTTCGGTAAATTCGGTAGGTGAGTGAGAAACTGGTTCAAACCCTAAACAAATGTGCTGCACGTGAGCACTTTATAGATTCGAGAGATCAATGCACATGCAAGTCCGGCCTAAACCAAGAAATGGCGTTTCGGATTTGCTTCGGTCACAAAGTGGAGGAGAAGGGTTGATTTGGGGAGGAAGTAAAGAAAGGTGTTGAGACCAGAATAGTGCAGGAGAGTAGTATCTCGACTTGTATCATAAAGTGAAAGCTTCGAGAAGCTTGCAAGAGATGAAAGCTTTTTGGAGAGCTTGCAAAGTTGCCTTTTCCGAGAGTGTAGTATTTTTCTCCCGACCGAGACTTGTTGTCCGGTGGAAATAGGTAAGACCTATTTATACAAGTCGAGATTGAAACGTACTGGCCTCATGAAGGAAGAGAGTAAAGGGTGAAATAATGGGAGGAGGTGGTAACCGTATGGTGTTAATGGGTGAAAACGTTTTTCACCATTATTTCCTCTTTTATTTGACCGCTTTATTCCTATTCACGCTTTCTTAATGTGAGCGTAGTGTACGCCGCATCCGTGACCGCCATACCAAAACCCCGGAAAGCATCCCCATTTTGTGTTGATGTCTCGAGTGTTGGTTGCACCTTGAGTGCAAGTGGCGCCTGCTAGGGCGCGTGGCATGTGCCAATGACATGTGCGGAATGCCTTTGTTGCGGGTTGCACCTCGAGCGCAAGTGACAATGCCAGAGCTGCTAGTGGCGTGTGTGGCATGTGCCAATGGCATGTGCGGAATGCCTTGGTGGTAGGTTGCACGGTTTGCAAGTTAGGCTACCATCGTGTGTGTTTGGCATGTGCCAATGGCATGTGCGGAATGCCTTGGTGATAGGTTGCACGGTTTGCAAGCTAGGCTACCAACGTGTGTGTTTGGCATGTGCCAATGGCATGTGCGGAATGCCTTGGTGATAGGTTGCACGGTTTGCAAGCTAAGCTACCAGCGTGTGCGTTTGGCATGTGCCAATGGCGCGTATGGCTAAGTTTTTTTTTGGTACTAAAGAGAATTCATTCATTTAGATGAAAATTTTACATTTGTCTTCCTCTACTAGAGTAGAGATATAATCTGGAAAATTTCCTGAAAAATGAAAGACCGCAGACTGATCTCTAGCTTGTTTAGCTATGGAATGCGCTGCATTATTACATAGTCTATTTATAGACTTACAAAACCAAAAATTACTATTAGTGAACTTGTTTTTGATAAATTGAAGTTTATTCTCGGTTGAACTAATGCACTGCAGTTCATTCCCAGCTATGGAATTCACTACTGATTCACAGTCCGTTTCAAAGATTACTTTTGTTGCTCTAAGTTCCTCCATCCATTCTACTGCTACCTCCAACGCCTTGCACTCAAAGTACTCAGCCCCATATTCTTCTTCCACCTCTTCTAGGCAAAGCATAGTCCTTTGACTCCTAAGCAATTCCCTGCAAAATCACGGATTATTAGACCTATGCTTCCTTTCTTGGTTTGAGGAAAATAAGAACCATCTAAATTTACTTTCACAAACTCCTTCTGTGGAGGTATCCAAAATTTTGTTTGGATGATATTGGTGATTTGTATATGTTTGTGCGGATGTCGATGAACACATTGAGAATACAAATGATTAATTCTAGCAATCATAGTCAGTATATTAGGTTTCTCATTCCGAAAAATAACCGAATACCTCTCCTTCCAAGTATGCCAGATTACACACATATACCTGCAAATTAGATTTCCTTCATTCAGACACAAAGCAGAGGTATTAGTATCTGTAGAATGAAACCATTGTATAATCCAGTTCTCAAAGTCAGAAAATTCATTTTTGATTGCATCAATGTTAATGTTCATAGTAAACCAAATGGCTCTAACAAAACTGCATTCCATAAACAAATGATTCATTGTTTCATCATTAGAGCCACAGAAACAACATTGGGTTTCAATGTCTGGTTTGTATTTAGAGATGATAGTTCTGACTGGAACAATTCTTTTGATGCATTTCCAGACAAAGATCTGCACTCTGTGTGGAACTTTGAAGTTCCACAAGTTTTTCCAAACATCCCTTGGGATATTACTATTAGCAACAATTGTATTAACCTCACTTGTGCATATAGTGTTATAAGCACTTTTGACAGAAAATTTACCTTTTCTGTCAGGTTTCCAAATCATTATATCTTCTCCTGTAGTTGGAATTATCATACTCAAAATTAAATTAGCACAGTCAACAGAAAATATAGCATTAACTACATCTGCATTCCATAGTCTAGTGCCTTCTAAGAACAACTCACAGACCAGAGTATAACTTGCAAAGCTAGATGAACCTACAATAGGTACAGGTGGGCTATTTAATCCTATAACCCAACAGTCTAGCCAAATGTTAACTTTAGTACCACTTCTAACTAACCACATTGTGTTTTGTTTCACAATTTCCAAACCAGAATAAATACTTCTCCATAACCAAGAGCAATCATCCTTAAGCTTATCTATATGAAGAAATTTTCCCTTCCTAGAATACTTAGCTTTGAGGATTTGATAACAAAGAGAGTTATCATCAGCACAGGCTTTCCAAGCTACTTTAGTGAGAAGGGCAGTATTAAAATTTTCCAGATTTCTAAATCCTAGTCCCCCTAAGGCTTTAGGAATCTGTAGTTTATCCCATCCTATAAAGTATATACCTTTAGAATTACCTTCTTTGCCCCACCAGAACTTTCTTTGGATGGAGTCTAACTGATTTATGACATTCTTAGGAATCTTAAAAACTCCCATTTGATGAGTAGGAAGTGCATTGAGCACATGCTTCACCATAGTAGATCTAGCAGCATAGTTCATACTTTTTCCTTTCCAAGGAATCAGTCTAGAATTGAAACTCTGCAAAATG
Organism: Papaver armeniacum; assembly: GCA_023531295.1. NCBI lineage: Eukaryota > Viridiplantae > Streptophyta > Magnoliopsida > Ranunculales > Papaveraceae > Papaver > Papaver armeniacum. The sequence continues at coordinate 203,124 of JAJJWW010000188.1, forward strand.
GGTTTTAAAGCTTTAGATTTGTCTCTGCCTATCACCAAAGTAACACCTAAGTATTTGTCAGTATCTTTCATTTCAATCATACCAAGAGCATTACAAAGATCTATTTTGGCTGTAGGGCTGATATTATGGCTGAAGTAAACACTAGATTTATTCAGATTAAGCATTTGACCAGAGAACTTACCAAAAAAGTTAAGAGTATCAAGAATACCTGAAACATTGTGCATATCAGCTTTGGTGAAAATAAGAATATCATCTGCAAATAAAAAATGAGTGATTGCAGGAGCATTCCTAGCATCTTTAACACCAGCAATGATATGGTTAGAAGAAGCATTAACAAGCAATCTAGATAAGTAATCCATGGCAATAATAAAAAGATAAGGGGATAAAGGATCCCCTTGTCTTAAACCTCTTGAAGGATAGTACTCATCTGTGGGTGAACCATTGAGTAAGATAGAGATATTAGTTGTGGAAATACATTGTTCAATGTACTTACAAAATTTCTCAGGGAAACCTATTTTCCTCAGCATTCCTAAAAGAAAAGGCCATTCAAGTCTATCAAAGGCTTTAGACAGGTCTAATTTGAGAGCCATAGTTCCACTAACTCCTTCTTTGTGTTTCATGGTGTGGATCATTTCATGAGCTATGATTATGTTGTCCTGGATTGCTCTCCCAGGGACAAAAGCAGACTGATAAGGGGAAACAATTTTCTTAAGAAAAGGTTTCATTCTATTTGCTAAAGTTTTAGAGATAATTTTATAGATTGTGTTACACAAACCTATAGGTCTAAAATCAGCAGGATATTTGGCTATATCTACTTTTGGAATAAGAGTAAGAAAAGTTTTGTTAAACTCTCTAGGCATGTTACCAGTGACGAAAAAGTTTTGAACGACTTGAACAACAGTGTCTCCAACAATGCTCCAATTGGATTTATAAAAGCCCGCTTGAAAGCCATCAGGCCCTGGAGAGCTCCAACAATCCATGGAGTTAACCACAGTAAGGATATCCTCAGCAGACGGTATTCTAGTAAAATTCTCAGACAAGTCATTAGTAATAATTGTTGGAATAATATCAAAGAAATCATCAGGGAGGAGCTGAAGATTGGCAGTACTTACAGAGCTAAAATGTTGGATTAGAATATTGGCCATATCATCCCTCTTATCATACCAGTCACCATTCATATCATACAAGCAATCAATATTTTTCCTATGCATTCTTCTATTAGCAAGAGTATGAAAGTATCTAGAATTGTTGTCTACATCAATGATAAACCTATCTCCAGATTTTTGTTTATAAAATTCAGTCCTGATCTCAAACCAGAATTCAAGTTTTTTGTTAATCTCAATAAGTTTATCATTTTGTATACTGGAAATAGATTCATTCTGAATAGAAAGTAAGCTGGTCTTGCAGAGTATTGATATTATTGTCAATATCCCCAAACTCTATCTTGTTCCAATTGGAGAGCCTTTTCCTAGTTATCTTGTGCTTTTCAGATAATTGATGGGCAGGGGAACCTAAAGTGTTAGAGTTCCAAGCAATTTCTAGTTGTGTTTTAAAACCAGCATGTTTTATCCACATTACAAAAAATTTAAAAGGTTTCCACAAGTGTTGATTATGATGTTCAGTATTTAGCATAATGGGACAGTGATCAGATCCAACTTGAACAAGATGATAAAGTTTAGCATTAGGGAATTCATTACACCACTGTTGATTCCCTAAAGCCATATCAATTCTAGATTTTCTAATACCAGAACCTACATTATTACGAGACCAAGTAAAATCCCTACCAATATAACCTAAATCCATGAGACCACAATCCTTAATTTTTTCTTGAACAAATCTATCATCCTGAGAAATAGAAGAAGTACCATCTAGCCCATGTAGATGCACATTAAGATCCCCTATGACAAGCCAAGGCTGTATTGTATTTTCACTTATTCTATTCATAAAATCCCATTGAATCTTTTTAGTATCAGTATAAGTGGATCCATACATGAAGGAGATTAAAACATCTGATTTAGCAGGGTGAAGATTGGCCACAACATGAATAATGTTATTGGAAGCTTCCTGAATTTCACATTTAATCCTGTCCTTCCACATTAAAATAAGACCACCAGCAAGTCCTATTCTATCTATGCAGGCATGATTGCAGTAGTTCAAAGATTTTGCAAAGTTAAGCATTCTATTTTTGTCTATTTTTGTTTCAGTTAAAAACAGAAAATCTGGGTCTTGTTTCTTGATTAAGACAAAAATTTGATCTTTTGTGAACTTTTTAGCTAAACCTTGAACATTCCAGGCAAGTATCTTCATATTTTGAAAGGTGATTTTAAAAAAACTAGAAAGATATAAAATAAGGTGGGTTGTTGTGTATACCTGAGAAGGGTCTCTGACGCAATCTTCCATGGGAGCATTATTCATTGCAGATGGTTCGTCCGATTCCATCATTGCGGTATGTCTTTGGTCCAAATTAGTAGTATTCTGGTCTTGTATAAGAGTGGTGGTTGGATATGGATATTGTGCGGATTCATTGCGTGCTCGTGAGTTGAGATTGGAGTTTCTCATCCTTTTAACATTCCTTGATTCTTCTATATTACCTTCTTCAGGTTACCTCTTCCTCCATGTAATTGGTGAACTACTTTGTGCTTCATTCTTCCGATTTTCACTATCTTCCTTGAGGAGAGCTTCATATTCAGCAGATAGTGAAGTGAGTCCAAATAGAGTAAGTGAGAGGTGTACTCACAATTTTCATCATTGTGATCAATTACAAAGCATTTTGGGCATATGTTCTTTGGTTGGAGCTCCCAGTGATATCTAATCCAAGCATCTTCTTCAGTTAAAGTCTTCCACCAACCCCCTCTGTGTAGAGGTTTGCTCAAATCTATTTCAATTCTCGCTTTGACAAATGTTTCCCGCTTCCGGGTGCAGGTTTCTTGGCTTGGTTAAAATCTTTTTTCCTATAAAGGAAATGGCTTCATCTATTACAGCTACATTCATGTGCTCCAACTTCAAATATTTGAACTGAGCCGTGAAAACTTGTTTATCAAAAACATAGTCTTGCAATGGAATGTTGTTGTAGTATTTCTGAACATGGAAAAGTACCCCATCAACTAACCAGGGACCATCTGCTATCACTTCATCTCTTTCATCTTCATTGTTTAGTCTTACCAACATCAAGTTATGACCCATAATTCTAATCTCCTTATTCTGATATTTTGCCCATAGGGAATTGATTTCTGCTCGTATGACTCTCATCTTCATTTTTGATTTTTCCTTCAGCTTTCCTAAAATTCCAAAAGTCCATTGATCTGCTGCTTGATTGATTAATTGAGTTGAACCAACTGTTCTTCTTTGATTAGCAGTTAAATCAAAATTTGCATTCCTTAGCTGTCTAGATAACTGATTGATTCGATCTCTCTGAGTGGTTGCCATGATGTTTGTAGAAATGTTTATGTTTTGGCTTTGCCTAGAGAGATTGCTTTTGATTTGTGGATTTTTGTTCTTTTTCTCCGGATATATATTCCAGTGAATATTGGGAAAGGGTTTTTTAATCTTTGGCAAATTAGTCAAAGATAGTTGATTTTGGGAAACCCTAAATCTAATTGGATATGGGAGTAAAACTGCATTCAGTTTGTAACCAAATTTAGCTGGATAATATCGATGGGAATATTTTCCTAATTTTGAAATTTTTGGTAACAAACCAACTGACTGAATTTTCCTATAATGGATGCTGGAATCACGGAGGATAATTGAATGGGAATTGAGAGCCAAAATTTTTTGAAATTTCTGGTTGGTTTTACTGATTTGAATCAAAGATTGAAGATGGTACTCATCTAATTGAAGAATTGTTTGATAACCTTCATCATACTGGGTTGACATATGCTTACTTGGAATCTGGGATTGTTCTGTTGAGGAATCATTTTTCCATGAATGGAGATGTTCTTCTGTACTACTAATTTGGACCATCATCACAAAGAAGATGGTTAGCACCACTGCTGGCCACATCACTGTTGTTTTTCCAACTGCAATTTTCATGCTTTCCACCACTGGTAATCCCACAAATGATTGATCAGAGATCTGAAATTATCACAAACCCATAAAAGTTAGGTTAAAACAATTTTGAAAATAAAATTAAGATTTAAAGCAGAGATAGGATTAGGAGTGATTATGGAAGATGGATTTCACCACCATGAATCAAAGAAGATAAACAGAATTATTAGATTAAAGAAAATAAACAGATTAAAGATCAAAAGAACATGGATTTTCGAAACGGTTTATGGCATGAGTTGACTCGGCTATCGCCCGATCCTCGAGCACTCATAGGATTTTACTTCCGCGTATGGCTAAGTTGGCCTAGGTTGCACGGCTTGCAAGTTAGGCTACCAGCGTGTATTAGGGCCACGGCTAGGTAATGAAACCTACCAGCGAGCGTGTTGGCATGTGCCAATGGCATGCGTGGCCATTAGGGTCACGACCTGGTAAGAAAAGCTACCAGCGACGCATGTTGGCATGTGCCAATGGCATGCTCGGCCATTAGGGCCACGCCTTGGTGAGAAAAGCTACCAGCGAGCGTGTTGGCATGTGCCAATGGCACGCTCGGCCATTAGGGCCGCGGTTTGGTAGAAAAAAGCTACAAGCGAGCGTGTTGCCATGTGCCAATGGCATGCGTGGCCAATTTGGGTCGCGCCTTGGTAGAAAAAGCTACCAGCGAGCGTGTTGGCATGTGCCAATGGCATGCGTGGCCAATTTGAGTCGCGCCTTGGTAGGAAAAGCTACCAGCGAGCGTGTTGGCATGTGCCAATGGCACGCTCGGCCATTAGGGCCACGGTTTGGTAGAAAAAGCTACAAGCGAGCGTGTTGGCATGTGCCAATGGAATGCGTGGCCAATTTGGGTCGCGCCTTGGTAGAAAAAGCTACAAGCGAGCGTGTTGGCATGTGCCAATGGCATGCGTGGCCAATTTGAGTCGCGCCTTGGTAGGAAAAGCTACAAGCGAGCGTGTTGGCATGTGCCAATGGCACGCTCGGCCATTAGGGCCGCGGTTTGGTAGAAAAAGCTACAAGCGAGCGTGTTGGCATGTGCCAATGGCATGCGTGGCCAATTTGGGTCGCGCCTTGGTAGAAAAAGTTACCAGCGAGCGTGTTGGTATGTGCCAATGGCATGCGTGGCCAATTTGGCCTAGGTTGCATGGTTTGCAAGCCTAGGTGCGGGCGCTACTTTGGCATGGCGCGGCTAGGGCCAAGGTAAGTGTATTAGGCTTGGCGTGGTGTGATTAGCGTAGCTAGGGCCATGGCAGAGTGCATTTGGCATGGCGCGGCTAGCTTGGGCTAGGTGTGGCTGGTATGTTTGGCCATTGGCACGGAGGTGCGGCTAGCATGGTTGGCATGCTTTGGCGCGTTTGGTATGATTAGCGTAGCTAGGGCCAAGGCAGTGGTGCGTTTGGCATGGCGTGGCTAGCTTGGGCTAGGTGTGGTGGCATGATTTTCCATTGGCACGGAGGTGCGGCTAGCATGGTTGGCATGCTTTGGGCGGCGTTTGGTGTGGCTGGCATGATTTTCCATTGGCACGGAGGTGCGGCTACCATGGTTGGCATGCTTTGGCGCGTTTGGTGTGGATGACATGATTTGCCATTGGCACGTAGGTGCAGCTAGCATGGTTGGCATGCTTTGGCGCGTTTGGTGTGGCTGGCATGATTTGCAATTGGCACGGAGGTGCGGCTAGCATGGTTGGCATGCTTTGGCGCGTTTGGTGTGGCTGGCATGATTTGCCATTGGCACGGAGGTGCGGCTAGCATGGTTGGCATGCTTTGGCGCGTTTGGTGTGGCTGACATGATTTGCCATCGGGATAGAGGTGCGGCTAGCATGGTTGGCATGCTTTGGCGCGTTTGGTGGCTGGCATGATTTGCCATTGGGACAGAGGTGCGGCTAGCATGGTTGGCATGCTTTGGCGCGTTTGGTGTGGCTGGCATGATTTGCCATTGGCACAGAGGTGCGGCTAGCATGGTTGGCATGCTTTGGCGCGTTTGGTGTGATTAGCGTAGCTAGGGCCAAGGCAGAGTGCATTTGGCACGGCGCGACTAGCTTGGGCTAGGGTGTGGTGGCATGATTTGCCATTGGCACGGAGGGGAATTAGGGTTTTGTTCGTTGTAACCCTAATTTGAAAAAAATACCCCTATTAATTACTGACTACATGCATTGAATGTTCTAATAAATGTGTCACCAGTGACATTAGGTTATTTGGGGTTTTACGATTTTACCCTTTGTTTGAAAACCACCATCAACACCCACACATAAAAATCTATTGGAATAGATAAATCTGTCTCCCACAGAAATACCTATGAGTTTTGATCCGTCTTTTGATAAATCAAGGTGAACAGGAACCAATTGATTAAACGGTCTTATATTCCCGAAGAACATCCTAGTATTATTAATCACCTCACAATAATCTTAATCGATTAACGAAACAAGATATTGTGGAATCACAAAGATGAGACGAAGGTGTTTGTGACTACTTTTCTATCTTGCCTATCAGAGATATAAATCTCAAGCCAATCTTACGATTGTACTCAATCACGATAGAAACAACAAGATCAGATCACACAACTATAGAGAAAATAGGTTGGTCTGGCTTCGCAATCCCAATGAAGTCTTTAAGTCGTTAACCTACATGGTCTCGTGAGAAACCTAAGGTTAAAGGAGAATCGTCTCTAGCTTGTGCAACTAGTAACACACAAAAGTCTAGGGATTAGGCTTCCCAGTTGCTAGAGTTCTCCTTTATATAGTTTTCAAATCAGAGTTTGCAATCTAAGTTACCTTGGTAACAAAGCATTCAATTCACCATTAGATGAAAAAACCGATTCAATCAAGCTAATATCTTTCAACCGTTAGATCGAACTTAGCTTGTTACACACAAATGAAATGTACCCTCATTTAGGTTTATGTAATCGTACCTAAACGTGTACACCATGTTGACTCAACAATAGTTAACCGAAGTTAGACATATGATCACTCTCATATCAACCTTATTCATCTTAACCATAACTAGTTCAAATAACTCAAATGAAACTAGTTAAAGAGTTGTTCAATTGCTATATTCTCATAGAAGTATACACGAATACAATTGAAGCAAAATTGGTTTGATTCACTTGAATCAATTCATGAACATTATAGCCACTGTTTGCAAAGATTGCATTCCTTATTATATAAATGTTTAAGTTCATGTACACAACCGATTTTAGAACTTTAACCTTCAAGTATGCAAATGGGTACACATACTTGAAATACCCGGAAAAAGATTGGGTTTCGCTAGGACGTAAATGGGTATGCGTACTATAAGTTTTAATTTTATAGATACGTAATTTAGGATCGTTAAACTTCATGATAATCACACAATAAAATATGCAAGAATAGGTTTATACGAAATACCTTGGATCGCGAATCCATCATACGCCGATCATCTTTGGAGCAGCGGTAATACCTTGTGGAGTTCTTGGTTTCTCAGCTATATTCAACTATATTCAAGGAAAAAATTTAGACATTTCTTGGCGGAGTAAATCTTTTTAGATGAAGCTAATAGGATTGCACGACAATGTACCAACTTTTTGGGTTTTCATTTAATTTAGTTCATAGATCAAGAAATGTGGCTGCTGATAATTTAGCTATTTGATTTGGAGGGGATAGACAAGAAAGTTATTTTTCCTTGCGTATTCATAAGAAAGTTCCTGATTTGGAATTGTAGCTATTTATGTTGATGGTACAGGCATGATGTGTACTCTTGATGTAATAAGAGACCTTAAAAGCTATTTAAAATCCGAATTTGAGATGAAAATCTAGGGAAAGCTCAATCGAATACTGATCTTGTGGTATATTATTCCACCAGTTTTCATATGTCTAAATTTGTCAGGCAATTTAACAAAGACATGCATCCTGATAGCACTCCCATAATTAGTCGAGGTTCAAATGTAAGTAAGTAACCATTTTGTCCAAAGGAAGATGACGAAGATGTGTTGGGAGATAAAATTCTCATATTTAAGTACAATAGATGCATTGTTGTACTTAGTATAATAATGTACTCGATTAAATTTTACATCCTCAGAGAACTTGTTAGCTAGATATATCTCCGCGCCAACACAACGTCATTTGAATGGTATAGTGAATGTAATCATGTACTTAAAAGTAACCATTGACATAAATTTGTTTTATCCCCGCAAAAACATAAAAAGGAATGCTAATGAAAGTGCAATCCAAAAGTTGTTGATTATGAAGGAAAAATAATCTCTTCTCCAACGAAAGTAATCGTGGGGAGATATAGTAGACTATTTTCTAAGTCATTACCAATATTCAGTTTCGAAAAATACATGACTAAAGAAACTGTCTGGAACAACTCTGAAAGTAATCAGGGGGAGATGCCGACATCAAGGGTAAGATCCAAGGATATGACGTCGACATATTTTACTTCGAAATTGAAGCTGTGTTGTACTTTTCTTCCCTTCGATCGAGAATAGTTTTTCCCAAAGGGTTTTGTCACTCGACAAGGTTATTAGCGAGACAACACTAAAAACATCAAGTATGTTGAACGTTGCAGACAATACCCTTCCCAAGGGACGCAGCCATGTGAACATATAAAGTAGTAGACTTTTTAGTTTGTCATATATGAACTGTGATACCCGCCCAAATAAACTGGTACCCATTCGTGGCCATGCAAAGCGTGTCCAATTAAAAATAACGCGAGGGACGCAGCCATGTGCATTCCTGACACATGTAAAATATAAATGAAAACAATTTTCTATGGTTGCAGACTCGGATCCAACAAAATTTGTAAAAAGTGAAAATTTAATTTTCACATTCAAACTTTAGATGAGGTACAGAAGCTAGAGCCAATGATAAAATAAGAAGGACCATTTTGTGGGAGCTACTCGCCTACGGATGCTTAATGAATGTACGGCTCATCACTCTACTTAGCCGTACACTACTTCACATGGGAGTTGGGGGAAAAACACAAGCCCCGCTGCATTTATATACGAACCGTGGTTAAACCACATAAAAATTGCTCACATAAATAAGGCGTACACTAGCTCACATGGGAGTTGTGGGAAAAACTCAAGCCTGTTGCATTTATGTACGAACCGTGGTTAAACCACATAGTAAGGGATATTCCTTCGCTATCTATTATCTATGGAAACGTAAACAACATGGACACTGAGTTTTCGTGTAAATGGTGCAAAACAGAAACTCAGTTTTCTTTCTCTTTATTCTTCAAAATTTTTTATTGTGGAATATTTGTATAGGTTAAAATATAATTAAGAGAAAAAAAATGGAGACATATTAGGTAAAAAAAAGGGTTTTAGCAAATAAAAAAAGTGAGAAAGAGAAGTTTTAGGGTAAAAAAGGGAAAACCAGATACGGATACCCAGAAAGCACACGAAAACTGAGTTCCGTTTTATTTCCTTCTGGGACATCAGATGCGATCAACTTTAAGAATAGTTAAGATATATTGTTACTCTAAAGCGACATGGAAGACTACAATAGTTGGATTTCTCTACAATAAGCTATAGCAAAGCGAAATCGTTTACCATAGTGCTTGGCCTTATGAGTTTGTTATAAGAGGATGTTTTTTATATAGTTTCATATCACCATTCAACAAAGGAAATTTGTATTTTTATAGAGTTCGCTAGTAAATCATCTTTTTTATATTTAAACAGGGGCCTTTTTTGAGATTATATGGATTTGCAAAATATCAGGATGAAAGTTCAAATTACATCCAAAAGGCTAGTAAACAATAAAACCATAGAGAACAGGTAACTCTTAAGAAAACTTCTAAGCCAATCTGGGTGTTTCCCCAAAGGAATACTTTAAGAATCAATGTGGATGCAATTTGGGTATCTGAAAATCTTCCTTCCAGCTTTTGCTAGAATTACAAGGAATGATGCAGGGTCTTTCACAGGAGGAAGAGCAATACCTTAAACAGGTTCAAGTCCACTGGTAGTAGAAGCAATAGGTTTTCTACATGCATTAGTTAGGGCAAAAAGAGAAGAAAATAAAGAACTTCGGTATTGAGGGAGACTCTGAAAGCTTACTCAACTATATTCAAGGAAAAAATTTAGACATTTCTTGGCGCAGTAAAGCTTTTAGATGAAGCTAATAGGATTGCACGACAATGTACCAACTTTTTGGGTTTTCATTTAATTTTGTTCATAGATCAGGAAGTATGGCTGCTGATACTTTAGCTAAATTTGACAAAACATTTATTTCAGTTTTAGATTGGGAGACTACTCCTCCAACTTGTATTAGGCATAACTTATTATTAGATAAATCTAATACCGGGAGGGATAGCCAAACCTCTATATTATATGGCTCTACTCATTTTGTTCCTGGACTCCTTTAGAGTCTTAGTTTTAATGAAATACTTTATTCACCAAAAAATAAAAAAGTATATAATATTATTTGGAGAGAATTATTATTACTCGTTAATGAAATGAAAACAAAAGATTATTTCAAAAATAACAGACAAAATATGCCTGGAGTGCATCACCCACATATCTATTTACAAAAAAGAAAAATATGCAACATTACTAACTGGGGTGACGGATTACTAAGGAGATATCAAAACTCATATAAGACAACGGATTTTTTAGTTTGTTATATATGAGTTTTGGTACCCTCACCAGTAAACTGGTACCCATCAACAACCATGAAAAACATGTCTGATTAGAAATATTGTGTGGGACACAACCATGTGCATCTCTCAAACATATAATTAATTTATATTTATGAATGAAAATGATTTGCCATGGTTGGCTCTAGAGGTGTAAAACGTGCCGGCCCGGCACAGCCCAACCCACGAAGTCACGTGCTTAGCGTGTTGCGTGTTGGGCTGGGATGTGCCGGAGATTCAGACGTGATGTGCTGTGCTAAATGGCGTGTGTTGTGCCATAAACGTGCTCTGCTGTGCCAACTTGGCTCGGATCAAACAAAATTGGTGAAAAATGAAAATTTAAGGTAGAAAAGAACCTCTACGGAGGACATTAACTGGCATCACTTTATTTAGCCGTGCACTACTGCATACGGGAGAAAACAAATGACAACTTTTTTTTTTGAAGCATGCAATAATGTAAAAACCAATTAAATTGTTATTACAATAATGTAAAAAGAAAATGCCTACTGCATTTATGTGGATCACGTAGGACTTATGAACAAAGATCATACTGTACTATATATTAAACGTCCGGAAGGTTTTGTATTATTTTTTTTTTTCTACTTATTGGCTCTCAATACCGAACGGATAATTGGATATGTGTTGGTTGGATGAGTTTTAAGTGCTATAAATAAAGCTCCTACCGTCCCGAATCACAAATAATACTCGGACATTTACAGTCCCCGAATTGCTAACTAGGAACCTAGCTTCTAGGTCCACTTAAACATCTGTCTGCCCCAATTATTTTGGGTCTTCCCTACCCAACGAGTTTAATAATATTTAAATAGGTTAAAATAAAATTAAGAGCAGGGACGGCCTATGAGTGGGATAACTGGGGCTCCAGCCCATCCGTAGATTTAACAAGAATTTTTTTTTTTGGTATAGACATTTCCTTGATTTTGTAGTTAGCCCGGTAGGTAAATGGATAGTATCCCACAATAGCCTATGTTATTCTAGCAAATAGTAAGTGACCAAGCCCTTTAGTATATATATATATATTTGCTCGGTAAATATATGATATATTAAGAAAGAAGGCAGAATTATAAAACAGCACAAAGGCTACCCACCAGGCAGGGAAAAAAGGGAAAACTATAAAGGAAAAACCCCAAAATTACAACAAAAACAGACCATCGAACTATGGAGGATCAAATGAAGAGAGTCTTCCTGTTTGAGATAACATCCTGAAGATAGAAATTAGTTGTTTTTGTCTTGACTGCAGCCCAGTGGAAAGCGCTCACTTTAGCGTCAGTGATAACGTCGTCCAACCCTCTTTTCATCCCATTGAAACAACGCGAATTTCTTTCCAGCCAAATGCTCCAACAGATGCTAGCAGGCAAGCATTTCCACACCTATTTAGACAAGGCAGGACCTTTGTAGACAACCTAGTTTTTAAACAGTTCAAATAAACTATTGAAAGACGACATTTGAGTGTTAACCTGAGCACAAAAGTAAGCCCAGATATGTTTAGAAAATAAGCACTCCCAAAAGAGATGAGAACTAGATTCCGGAACCATGTTACAAAGAGAGCACAAGGTTGGTGAAGGGTTGCCAGCGTGAAAAGAAACTATTGCACAGTTCCTTCGTTGCAGATTATCGATAGTTGGGAGCCATCTTGAACCAATTGCCATAGAAAAATTCCTACCTTATGAGGCCAATAATTTGACCATATTTTCATACGAGGGAAAGAGGCAATAGAAGAGTCATTGGTATCCTTCAAATAGGCAGACTTAACGGTAAACACCCTGCATTTGTCTCCCACCCAAACCAATTCGTCCTCTACATCGGGAAGAAACACAACGACATCGGGAAATTGGAGAGCAGTGAGCTCAGATATTTCAAAGATCACAAAGCCTTCTTCTCTTGATTTTTAGATCCCAGTGAAAACCGAAAACGTCACTAGCATATAACGAGTGAAGGGAACAATTTTTACTGCTAGAGACTTCATAAATTCTTGGAAAAGCCACGGACAAAGGACCTTGAGAACACCATTTGTCCTCCCAAAGTCGGATACTCTTACCATTTCCAATTTTGAATTAAGTGCACTTAGAGAAATCATCAGCAACCTTGGCAATATTTCTCCACAAACTGACTCCATGAGTGGCAGTGAGAATATTGGTTCTCCATCCAAAATCAGAACAACCATATTTATCGAATATAATCTTGGCCCAAAGTGGATTTCTTTCTTTGCCAAGCCTCCACCACCATTTCTTTATCAAGGCTTTGTTCTTGGCATTAATGTTATGAAGACCCAAGACACCTCTGTCCAAAGGCTTACACAATTTGGAAAAGCCAACCCAATGAGTATTCTTTTTATCGGCTGAGTTGTGCCAAAGAAAGTCTTTGATGATTTTCTCTATTTTGTGAATCACAGAGACAGGAGCCATGAACAAAGAGAAATAATATATTGGTAAACTAAGAAGGACAATTCTAATTAAAGTGAGCTTACTAGATTTTGAAAGAGTACTTCGTTTCCAAGTACCAAACCTGGATTTGCATTTCTCCACGACTATATCCCATTTGGATTTAGATAGGGTTTGATCGCCAATTGGTAGACCTGAGATATATAGAAGGAAAAGCTTCACCCTTGCATCCAAAAAAAGCTGCCATAGAGTCTAGATTATCCACTTCACCAACAACAAAAAGTCTGCTAATGATGTTTCTGGTATGGGTGTAGAGGGAGATATCGATGATCTCATTCGTCTACTTATCAAGTTGTCTATTCAAAAGCCTAAAGTTTTTAACTTTGAATGTAGGGAGGCAAATCCAGGTGTTTATTTTTCTATATTTCAGATTGGGTTTCTTTATATCTGTTGTTTGTTATGTTAAAAATCATCTCATGGAATGTTAAATGCCTTAGGGCTAGTAAGAGGAGGGCTATAATAGTTTTCCAATAAAATTTGCTTCCAAAATGTTGTGATTCTATTGTTAAACAAATTTGGGGGCCTAACATCGCAGAATGGCTCGCTTTGGACTCTATTAGGAGGTCTGGTGGCATATTGGTTCTTTGGAACCCTAACAAAATTCAAATGACGGATCATATTATAGGTACTTTTTCTGTAAATATTGGTTTCAAAAATTGCATTGACAATTTCAAGTGGATTTTGTCTGAGTTTACGGTCCTTACGGTGTTGTGGAAAGGCGCATGCTATGGAAGGATCTGAGATTGATGAATGCAATAAATGTTGAGGAGATTTCAATGTGGTTAGATATATGGCTGAAAGAAATGGATGCAGAAGAATCACCTAGGGATGCAAGACTTTGGGAACTTCATCGATACTCATAATCTTATCGATATTCCAGTCCAAGGTGCTAAATACACTTGGATCATTAGGTCTTCAATTCATACTAAAAGCAAGTTAGATAGATTTCTTATGAGTGAAAGATGGAACGACCACTTTCATTATATCTCTGTAAATGCGATGGAAAGGCCAATGTCGGATCACAAGCCAATTATTCTCAGTTGTAACATAGAAGATTGGGGCCCTCCCCCGTGGAGGTTCGAAGGTATGTGGTTGTTAGATGGCTCTATACTTGAGATTATAGCTACTTGGTGGAATTATTTCGATATAGTGGGTCCTCCAGGTTTCCAACTTTCTAAGAAACTCCAACTCTTAAAAGCTAAACTGAGAGTATGGAATAGGGATGTCTTCGGCAACATTAACAGAAAATTTTAAGGGGTTTTAGAGCAATTAAACTTGCTGGATCAACTTGTGGACGATGGGTCCATCACATATGCTCAAATGGTTTCCAGAAATCAACTCAAAGTCAAGTTTGAAGACATTGCTGATATGCAAGATATGCATATAAGAGAAAAATCAAGAATTCAATGGCACCTTGATGGCGATAGAAACACCAAATTCTATCATCATATTGCAAAGTCTAAAAGAAGGAGAAATACGCATGCGCGATTACGTATCGATGGCACATGGGTTGAGGATAAAACCATTATAAAAAATAGTATAGTTGAACACTTCCACAATAGGTTCAAACTTGGAGACGACACTAAGTTTTCTTTGGATAATCTGGGACTTAACTACATCTGTGAATACGATAATATTGCTTTGCAAAGAAACTTTTCTGAGGAAGAAGTCATGTTAGCTCTCAAGTATTTAGGCCAAGACGGGGCTCCGGGCCCCGAGGGATTGCATGTTAATGTAATTGTAAAGTGTTGGGGATTCATGAAGCATGATATTATGAAGGTAATCAGTAACTTTCAAGATTTTGGTTTGCTTGATTAGAGGCTCAAGTCCACATTCATTTCTCTACTTCCTAAGAAAATGGTCGTGGAAGAGATAAAAGGTCTTCGTCCAATAAGTCTCTCAAATACCGTTTTTAAAGTCATTTCAAAATTTCTGGCTAAGAGATTAAAATTGTTGCTTCCTAAACTCATCTCAAGTTCTCAAACAACATTCATAAAAGGAAGACGGATTTTGGATAGTATCTTAATAGCGAATGAGAGCTTAGATTCACGGCTTAAATCCAAAAGTGCTGGCCTGATTTGCAAGATTGATCTCCAAAAAGCCTTTCATAACGTCAAATGGTCTTTCGTCGATGAGGTTCTAAAACAAATGGGGTTTGGGAGTATTCGGAGGATGTGGATAAGTGGTTGTATTCAGAAAATTCCTTTCTCGGTGTTGGTTAATGGAAGTTCTTGTGGGAAATTCACCAGCGAGAAGGGTTTGCGCCAAGGAGACCCGCTCTCTCCATTTATTTTTCTTCTCGTTTCTGAGGTTCTTAATGTCATGATTTCCAAGTCTTTGGTTGATTGAAATTTGGGTGGATTTAAAGTTAAAAGAAGAGGGTACCATTATTAGTCACCTGCAATTCGCAGCTGACACGCTGGTCTTCCTTGATGTCGATCTGGAGCAAGTCAGATATCTAAAATACGTTTTATTATCCTTCTTTGTTTCAGGATTGTGCACTAATTTTAGCAAATGAAGCCCTTTAGTATATAGGAACTGATAGTCATAGACTCTTGCCACTTCATACCAGAAGTTGCGTTGAAGAGTCAGAACACTAGTTATGTTACTTTTGCAAATAAAAGCTCTTTGAAAAGTCATCACGCTATTCATCCTACAATCTTGACCATTGAAAATAGATATAAAAGTCATCATATATGGTAAGTGAACGGATAACATGACGACCATTTAATTGTATTTAAACAATTTAAAATTTTCCTACTTAATATGTCAATTAAACAACAAAATAAAGTATTAAATAGAGTTTATAAGAATTAATCGGTAATAAAAAATTCTAATCGGCGAATTTTTTTCCATTTGAAAACGATGAAATATAGAGGGTGAAATTTGACCATTAAAATCCTGGCGAGATTGGGTATACCCAAGCTAATTGGGGTATACCCAATAAGAAAACATAGGGTCATTTTGAAGTAAAACCAAGCCACCCTTAACCTTGTATTTTCTAAATGGCTAATATGCCCTTGTTTAATTAACACTAAAAATTCTGATTAGGTTAATTAATTGAGTTTAGATTAAAATTTTGAAATCATGAATTTAAGTTATGAAATTTTGTTTTTGATTGAACTCATTTGGGAAGATTTTTGATGAATTTTTTTTGTTTCGAGAATATTTTTTTCAACGGAGATGAAAGCATAACACTTCTAAAAAGAGGATTGCAAAGCTCGGCATGAAATCATACTCAAAATTAAAGAAGAATTCAACACTTTTAGTTTTGAAACTATCAAAAGTCGGCAGGGTCTACGAATGAAGAACATGCCGACTAACTTTGGCCGGCAAGGTCTGTGGATGAAGAACATGCCGACAACTTATGGCCGGCAAGGTCGATGAATGAAGAAGATGACGACTTTATTATTTTTGACACACAAAAATATTAGGGGTAGAAACTAGACTAAGGGGATAGAAACTAGACTAAGGGGGAGCAAAATTGTATTAGGGGTAGCAAGAAATAAAAATTAGGCCTGTAGGAAAATTTGGGCCTGGTAATTTAGGCTTGGAAGCCGAATGGGCAAGGGTAGCAATTGCACGTCCTTGTTGCGTGCTGGATCTGCCACTGACTTGGTACATCTCTATACATATTCCATTTTACACATGAAATGATAATACCCACCTAAGAGTTTATATTAAATAGATAATTTTTTATAAAATGAACACATATCTTATTTTGGGTGACAAACTTGTATCTTTAAAAAGAATTATACACGTATATATGTTGTTTCGAACTATTTCCAAATTACAAATCGTTGACTGAACAATGGAATCCATCAAAAAAAAAAATATTTGTACGTTTGCGGTTCCAAACTTTTTTTGTACCCCGAATTGCTAACTAGAAGCCTAACTTCTAGGTCCACTTAAACATTCATCTGCCCCAATTATTTTGGAACCATATTTTAGGGCATACCAAAAAAATTCAAAGCATACAAAATAGTTTTCCCATCATAAGTGACCTTATAAGGGGTGTTTATTGGGTAGTTCATTTACTTATATACTCTTGAACCTAAAATCAAAAAACAAAAAACAAAAAACAAAAAATGTTTCTATCCCCAAACATCTCTTCTTCTTCCTCCAGCTGAACCACTTCCCTCCTCTCCCGAATTTTTTTCCATCGCCGTAATTAATTGTCGATTCGTGAAATTTGATCGTCGATTAAATTGAGCTATATATTGTATAAAGAAAAAAGAAGACGACAGACGTTCTAAATCCTATTCTAATCCATGAATTGAAGAAGAAGAACCAATTTAAGATGAAGGTGTAAAAACTGTAATTGAATCAGAAATTCAACCATTTGAAGCTCCAACTCTTATTTTATTATTTTTAAACGATAAAATATGTTAATTCAGAAAACACTAAAGCTTTTTGCGGTTACAAAATGAGGTTCAGCTGATTAGCGAGACGAATTATCAGCCGAACTGTTCATTGTTCTTCGTACTGAAAGTGCTTATGAATAGTTCGGCTGATAATTCATTTATAAACGATTTCCGAACTTCTCAGGTGTCAGGTTCGGCTAATACCTTCCCGGCCGAACCTGGGAAGTGAAATTTACCCCAAGTGGTTGTCAGGTTCAGCTGACTCGATTAGATCACTTTCAAGCCGAACATTTCTCTTTAAACACTTCGAAAATATTGATTTGCAGGTTGTAGGTTCGGCTAGCTCGTGCTGATGAGTTATAAGCCGAACCTTCTCTCTGCAGACTCAAGTCTTTCGATCTTGTTTTGGCCATAACTTTTTCGTTCGATGTCGAAATTACCTCATTCTTTTTGCGTTGTGTTTGTATTTTTATTCTCTTGAAGTTGAAGATAATATCTCCTTGAATTGAATGGGTTGAATTTGGACCTTGGTATTCTCCATCATTAGACTTCACTTTCTTAACACTTTTAGCAATTTCCATTTTTTTGTTTCATTCATCCTATGAAAAGGTTGCACAATAGGAAACATATATAATAAAAAGCCTAATCCCTAAATGTGTATGAATTTAAGTGTTTTATGGAAAATCAGTAACATGTTCGGCTGATATGATTTTTTGAATATGAGCCGAACTTGGAAAATATATGGTTCGGCTGATACGATATTTAGAGTGAAACCCGAACTAACTCTCAGGAGAAAGTTCGGCTTGTAATGAAAATTTCTTATTAGGCTGGCTCTAACCATAGTCCAAGATTCAAGCTTCTGCTTGGATCCACGTCACCCAAAAACCTGGCCTAGGCGTAATGGGGATCCAAAATTCCTAGCTGATACGCGTTTTGAACCTGCGTTGCACGCGTTTAGAAACTGCGTTTCATTGGGTAAATCAAAAGCGCAGTTTCTAACTGCGTATTGAACAATCAACGCAGGTTCCTAGCAGATTGAAAATGCGTTTCCTGTAAACACCTAAATGCGTTTAAAGAATACGCAGTTTGAATATGCGTGCAACGCAGGTTCAAACTGTGTGCAGAAGAATATTCTGTGGATTATTCTTTGATACGCGGTTAGAAACTGCGTGTTATTCTTTTTCCATACGCAGTTTGAAAATGCGTACCTTGGGTACTTCCAACTTGGATCTAAGCTAAACGCAAAGACTCATTCCGGATCGGCCTCACTATTCACGAATTAGCGACACTTCTAGCAATAGTAATGTTGGATGTTGGAGGCCATAAGAGCCCGCCTTAGCCGAACATTTAACTAGTAAGTTGGTCGGAAGTTACAAACTATAATTTCGGCCAATAACTATTGTATTTTGAGTAAGCCGAACAATTCATCTTTTGTAGTACACAAGTTAGGTTCGGCTGATAATTTCAAGTCGAACCCATCGCTAATTCTCCAAAAACCTAACAAAAAAAAAAATTCTTGCCCAAAAATTATCATGAACACAAACTTTTATAACTTAATTATCTTAATCACTAATCATTTACATTAAACACTAATCAAAATTATTCATTATTATTAGCACTAATACAGAAAGGGTAAATTTGTCATTACCAAAAATATTTGGTTAAGGGGCTATTGAATTTACTATTTCTAACCCATTTTTATCTTTAGTATGGCGTGAAATTTTCTTGTATGCCCTAAAACAGGGTTCTTATTTTGGGTCACCCAACCCAACGAGTTTAATAAGATGAAAACCAAAGATAATTTCTAAACCCAATTACTTTCGGTCTCCCAACCCAACGAGTTTAATCAGATGAAAACAAAAGATAGTTTCTAAAATAACAGACAAAATGTGCCTGAAGTGCATCACCGTCATGGCATCATATATATGTCGATCAAAACCTGTCCAGTTACAAATAACACGTGGGCTGCCCATCTGACACAAGTAATAATTCACATTTATGAATGAAGTAAAAGTTAAAAAATGAAAATTTGGATAGGGTAGAAAAGTTGGAGCCAAGTTATAAAATTAAAAGGACCACTTCTGTGGAAGTTACTTGCCTACAGAATGTTTGGCTCATCACTTTATTTAGCCGTACACTACTGCACATGGGAGTTGGGGAAAAACACATGCCGGTTGCATTTGTGTAGGAACTGTGGTTAAACCACATAAAAATCCCTCACATAAATAACCTGGTTTGATTGGGGTATACCCAAACTAATTGGGGTATACCCAATGAGACAAAATAGGGTCATTTTGAAGTAAAAGAGGTCGCCCCTTAACCAAATATTTTTAAAATGGTAAAATTGTCCTCGTTTAATTAACACTAAAATTTTAATTAGATTAATTAATTAAGTTTAAATTGATTGAATAGATTAAAACTTATGAATTTTAAGTTATGAAATTTTGTTTTTGATTGAACTTTTGTGGGATGATTTTTGATGATATATATTTTTTTTTTTGAGAATATCTCTTGCAACGAAAATGAAGCACACAACTGAAATACTTCTAAAAAGGGGATTGCAAATCTGTTATATGAAATCATACTCAAAATCAAAGAATAAATCAACACTTTCGCCCGAAAGTATGAAAATCGGAAGGTCGACTAATGAAGATCATGCCGGCCAAAAGTGGCCGGCAAGATCTTCATCGTCGACCTCGCCGGCCAAAAGTGGCCGGCATGATCTTCATCGTTGACCTTGCCGACTTTTGTTTTTTTGACATACAGGAGATGACATAAAAAATTTATTGGTAGGCAAGGTATTCAAAAATACCCTTCCTTTGTTTTTTGGACAAGCAAGGTATTCAAAAATACCCTTCCCATTTGTATTTGGCCTAAGCAAGGTATTCAAAAATACCCCGCCACGTTGAAAAATTTACTGATCCACCGCCATGGTCATTATGAAAAGTCGGCAAGATATGCATTTCACGACCTTGCCGGCCAAAGACACAGAAATCATAAATTTTGATTTCTAACTTAATATAACAATCAAATCACACAACACAATGATGGGTTTAAGTTTAAACATCATTTATAGTCTTCTTTTCGCTGGTAGAGTCAACAATTTTTTTGGAAAATCAAAGTTGAAGATTTTTATATGGGTTTGGTTGATGGAAGATGAAGATGAAGAAGATGAGAAGATTAAGAGTTGGTTAGTTTTTTAATTTTAGGGTTAATGAAATTAAGAAATGAGTTTATTTTTAAGATTTAATTAGTTCAGGGGTATTAAAGTAAAATCACACTTTTTAATAATGACACACCATGTCCCCTTGAAATTGGGTATACCCTAATTAATCTGGGTATACCCCAATCTCGCCAGGATAAATAAGGGATAGGCCACGCTTTTCATGGAAAAACAAGCAGTCACTCACTTAAAGCTTCTCCTGCGGTGAATATGGATGTTTCCTATGTGACATCAGTTTTAAGACATCCTCTAAGTATAAAATCCTAATAAATATTAGCAGAAAATAAATTTTATTTCCAACCCATAAAAAGTTGTATCCTTCTTTTACTTATTTGTAGGTATATAATTGGTTAAAATTATTTCTATTTTTGTTTTTAATGATTTTTATTAATAAAAGTGTGACCAGGATATGAAGACATCCTCTAAGTGAATGTCTAAAACTAGAGGTTCACCTAGAGGATGTCTAACGTTTTTTTTTGCCACATCATCCTCAGATCAATGGGTTGGCGATGATTTTTTATAAAAATGATTGTGTGTCCTATGTGGATGAAGACTTTTTCCTTCACACAAATTCCATTGGAGAAGCTCTTACGTCGGCAACCTTAATGGTAAGGGTTATCCTTGGGAGAAAGGCATTACTTAGCTAAACAACACGAAATTGGGTTTCCGTGTAAATAGATGAGTTTTCGCTTTCTTTTCTTTCTTAAAATTTTTACTGAGGAATATTTAAGAGCATGGACGGGCCTGTGAGGGGCCAACTGAGGCTCCAGCGCATCCCTAGATTTAGCAAGATTTTTCTTTGGTAGAGGCATTTCCTTGATTTTGTAGTAAAATGGATAGTAGCCGACAATAGCCTATGTTATCCAAGAAAATAGCAAGTGACCAAGCCCTTTAGCAAATAGGAACCCTTAGTCATAGACTCTTGCCACGAAGAGTTAGAACACTAGTTATGTGATTTTTTCTAAAGAAATTTATCGTGCCCTTCGGTCGCTTGGTAATCACCTCCTTGATTAAGAGGTGAAAAAAAGGAGATGTAAAAAAAAAAAGCTTGAGTAAATGAAGAAAAAAATGAAAAAGAGAAGTTTCAGGGTAAATAAGTGAAAACCAGAAAAACCAGAAAGTATTCGTTCGAAAGCACACCGAAACTGAGTTTCCGTAAAGTGAAAAAGCACACATGCAAACTGAGTTTCGGTTTTATTTCCCTTAATTACAATGTGGATGAGATGTGATCAACTTCTAAGTGTAGCTAAGGGACATCGCTACTCTAAAGGTGATATGGAAGACCATAGTAGTTGGATTTCGCTACAATTAAGCTATAGCGAAGCGAAGTCATTTACCATAATGCTTAGCCTTATGAGTACGTTACAAGACGAAGGTTTTATGTAGTTCCATATCGCCAATTAACACGAACTTTTGTATTTATAGAGTTTGCTAGTAAATCATCATTTTCATATATAAACAGAGGTCTTTTTTGAGATTATATGGATTTTAAAAACATCAAGATCAAAATTTAAATTACATCCATAAGAGTACTTAAATCTCATAGTTTTAGAAACCTTCGTCTACTAAGAGACTAAAAATAAACCATAAACCATCCGTTAGACAGGGATGGGAAGAAATAGGCTTCGAATTAGTTTGGTTGTTTTCCATATGGGTCATTTGAACGGCAGTGCTATTTGGCTCCCTAATCTCCACCTCCCTATTTGGCTCTCTACAATCTAAACCCCACATTAGGGGAATGGTGAACCCCATCTGAATCTGATTGTGGATCTCGATATGGATGTGAGGCTTAGATTATAGGGAGGTGGAGAATAGGGAGCCAAATAGCATTTCCGTTATTTGAAGTCTGTTTTTGGAATACTCAATTCACTTTCGGTAGAAATAGTAAAACCTTGTGTGTGTATCACGTGGGACTTAAAAACAGATATTTTCTTTAAAAAAAAAAAATACTATATTTTAAACGTGGGGACTTTTTTCTATTCTTTTTCTTCTACTGATTGGGTCTCAATACCGAATGGATAATTGTATGTGTTGTTTGGATGAGTTTTAGTGCTATAAATAGAGCTCCTACCGTCCCTTATAATCACCAAAACGAAAACAAGACAGAATACAAAGAAACTAGTGAGGTTTGAGTATTAGGATGAAGATTGCAATAACCAGTGGGAAGTCTCTCGCTGGTTCCTTCCTCATTGCCAATGCCATCATCATCGTTGCCTTGTCTGCCTTCATACGTAAGCTCTACTAGATAACTATTATGCATTACCTGTTCATTTCTTTATGTTTTTTCTTTGTTATATTAGAAAATTGATTTGGTGGGTTTAGTAGTCTTAATTGATTTTTAAAAAACAGTTGCTTTAGAGTAATCACAGTAAATATTAACCAAAAATGTCTTTTATAATAACAAAAATGACGAAAAACTTTAAATCCTCTCTTGGCAGAGACGGGATCAGCAGACAAAGGTGTACCACCATTCGAAAATATATGCCGTCGTGGAGACATTTACGAAGTGACAGGATATTGGAGCTGCGCCAGATGTTCAGAATGGTGTAGAAGTGAATGTAGGAGGATGGGAAGTTCATCCATTACTCAACAAACGTGTACACCTTATTCATTAGGTACTTACACCGGATTTGAGTGTGTCTGCTGCTGCAATGACATCCGACCCCCAGGAACTCATAATGCACCACCCTCTGTACCCCTTCCCCCAACTCGACCAAATTTTGGAACAAATATGTGTACGGGTGACCAGAAATATGTCGAGATCTTCCATAACAGTTCTAGTGATTGCGCTCTTAAATCTCTTTGTGAAAGGAAATGTACTTCAATAGGAGGTTCCAGTGTAAGGACCGAGTGTATGGGAAATGCTCATAATACAGGTGATGGAATTGCTAACGAATGGTATGAGCAGTGTTGCTGCGATATGCCACCCCCTCCACCACCACCCTCTCCTCCTCCTCCATCATCGCCACCACCACCACCCTCTCCTCCTCCTCCATCCCCATCACCACCACCACCCTCGCCTCCTCCTCCATCTCCGCCACCACCACCACCCTCGCCTCCTCCTCCATCCCCGTCACCACCACCACCCTCGCCACCTCCTCCATCCCCACCACCACCTCCAATATGTCCCGAATCATGTTGTCCAGCAGAGATTGAAGTCCCTGTACCAGGTCAAGAACCATGCAGGTACGGAATATTACCACGAGCACGGATGCCGTCCCTTCCACATGCTCCCGGTTCACTATCATTTGCAGCAATATAGTGAAATAATTATATGAGTTAGCTGCAGATGGATTATTAAGTAAGAAAACCAATGTGGTTTAATTTCGAGTGATGTTGTTTAAAGTAATAATTATAAGCAATTAGTAGCTTGTACTTTCTCGCTGTGTTTATGTAGTTTATGTACTTTTATCGAGTTGCTTCAGTGAAATAAAAATGTTGTAATGTGAGAGCCAGGAGACTACATGGCTCGGTAGTTTTATTTAAAATGAAAGATTTGACCAAATTTAGTCTTACTATGCATAGTGTGAAATCCTTATTCATCCAAAACTCAATCTAAGTGTTGTTTATAAGGAACCCCCCTTGACTACACGCCTAACAATTTGCCGTATGAAATAAATAGAAGAAAAAATGGCAATTGGTTTGCCGTCTAAAATTGAAAAGAAAACTTAAAATGTGGGGTACAACAACCACACCCAAAAATTCGTTTGACAATCTGGGAGGACTTACTCCAATATACTTTCTAGAGAATCAACTAGACAGTCAGACTCAATCTAGAGAAAAGTATATACAAGAGTTTATATCTCTAACTCTTAATTCAATTTGAAATCAACAAATTAAAATTTGTAATCCCAGTTGAATATAAGAGAAGTAACTTGAACGATACCGAAGACAAATTTTCAAGGATCAATCAATTTCAATCAACAACAAAAGGTTGGATTTCCTAATTGATCGATGCAACGCACAACCTGTGATATTTCAATTAAGGCGAAAAAGAAATAACACAGACACCAGAATTTTGTTAACGAGGAAAATAGCAAATGCAGAAAAACCTTGGGACCTAGTCCAACTTTGAACACCACACTGTATTAAGCCGTTACAGACACTAGCCTACTACCAATAAACTTCGGACTGGACTGTAGTTGAACCCTAATCAATCTCACACTGATTCAAGGTACAGTTGCGTTCCTTACGTCTCTGATCCCAGCAGGATAATACGCACTTGATTCCCATAGCCGATCTCACCCACAACCAAGAGTTGCTACGACCCAAAGTCGAAGACTTGATAACAAATCTGTCTCACACTGGAAAAATCTATTGGAATAGATAAATCTGTCTCCCACAGAAATACCTATGAGTTTTGTTCCGTCTTTTGATAAATCAAGGTGAACAGGAACCAATTGATAAACCGGTCTTATATTCCCGAAGAACATGCTAGTATTATCAATCACCTCACAACAATCTTAATCGATTAACGAAACAAGATATTGTGGAATCACAAACAATGAGACGAAGGTGTTGGTGACTACTTTTCTATCTTGCCTATCGGAGATATAAATATCAAGCCAATCTTACGATTGTACTCAATCACGATAGAAACAGCAAAATCAGATCACACAACTACAGAGAAAATAGTTGGGTCTGGCTTCACAATCCCAATGAAGTCTTTAAGTCGTTAACCTACATGGTCTTGTGAGAAACCTAAGGTTAAAGGAGAATCGTCTCTAGCTTATACAACTAGTAACACACAAAAGTGTAGGGATGAGGTTTCCCAGTTGCTAGAGTTCTCCTTTATATAGTTTTCAAATCAGAGTTTGCAATCTAAGTTACCTTGGTAACAAAGCATTCAATATTCACCGTTAGATGAAAAACATGATTCAACCAAGCTAATATCTTTCAACCGTTAGATCGAACTTAGCTTGTTACACACAAATGAAATGTACCCTCATTTAGGTTTATGTAACCGTACCTAAACGTGTACACCATGTTGACTCAACAATAGTTAACATAAGTTAGAGATATGATCACTCTCATATCAACCTTATTCATCTTAACCATAACTAGTTCAAATGACTCAAATGAAACTAGTTAAAGAGTTGTTCAATTGCTATATTCTCATAGAAGTATATAAGAACAAAATTAAAGCAAAATCGGTTTGATTCACTTGAATCAATTAATGAAAATTATAGCCAATGTTTGCAAAGATTGCATTCTTTATTATATATAAATGTTTAAGTTCACGTACACAACCGATTTTAGAACTTTAACCTTCAAG
Source organism: Papaver armeniacum (assembly GCA_023531295.1). Taxonomy (NCBI): domain Eukaryota; kingdom Viridiplantae; phylum Streptophyta; class Magnoliopsida; order Ranunculales; family Papaveraceae; genus Papaver; species Papaver armeniacum. The sequence continues at coordinate 229,091 of JAJJWW010000188.1, forward strand.
TATGCAAACGGGTACGCATACTTGAAATACCCGGACAAAGATTGGGTTTTTCTTGTACGCAAACGGGTATGCGTACTTCGAATCCCAGCAGAAATATTCGGACATGAACCTTACGCCAGTACGTGAAAGGTTGTGCATACTTAAGTTCCCGGATATCTCACGCCAACAGGTATGCGTACAAGTACGCATACTATGGTTCCCGGACATGGATTATATATGTGCAAGAGTACACAACATGTCATATCCAATAATGGTTAAGTGTTCTAAACTCTTATTTCAATCATTCAAACTTTCTTAGAGGATGAAAATAGCCGTTTTCACACATTATTAGCATCAAAGCAATTTTCAAGTTATTGAAATAATCATAAAGAAACATTCACTAGTGGTAAATAGGATTTTAACCACTTCAGGGCTTTGAGAAAAACGACTTCCTCGGGCAGGTAATTATAAGTTCTGTGAGACAGGGTATTTTTAAGGAAAATAAAAACTTGTTCCTAACACGGTCGTTTTATGAGTAGGTATTTTCGTAAATATCTGGGTTTCCTGTGGACTAGAGAAACCACTGTGAGAGTCAGAATTTTCTATGATAAGAAAAATGTAAAATGGTCCCATATCTTCTTCGTTCACTCCGCCACCACAGTACCACCATTTCCTTCTTCTTATCCATTCACTCCCAACTTCAATCTTTTTCGATCTTTCAGGAAAAACCCAGAATTTTCTAATTTAAAATCCAATTCATCTCTTCATCCTTCACTTTCACCAAAAAATTCTTGACATCATTAGCTCTGAGAAGAGAATAGACAAACCCTAGCCATCAACTAAAACCCAGTAAACCAAATCAATCAGTCTTTATCCCTGCCTCTCTCTCAATCTCTCTTATAATCTCTCTAATTAAACAACAAAAATAGCACCGAAGAAGTTGCAGAAAGATAAGTGGAGCATGTTGATCAAGATGGAGAAATCGTCAAGTGATGATTTTACCATCTTATGGTTAGGGTTCCTTTCTTCTTTCAGTTATTATTACAATCCTTGAAGAGTTCTGAGATATCCATTTTTACTTCATTGTTTAGGGATTTGAGTAAGAAAAGCAGATGACCACTAAGTATGAAGATCTTCTGAAATAGTAAAAACGGTAAGATTAACTATCAGTCTTTTATTTAGATTTGAACTCTAAATATTAAATTTGTATTTAATCTTCTAGAACTTGTTATCTTGGTTATATTTAATTTCGACAATATGGGTTAATTTGATTTCAACTAAAATTAACAAGGGTTTGTTATCTATGGTTATAGAATTTATGGTGTGTATATCCTAATAAGTCATGGAGGAGCATGTTCTGGAACTTGTTCATAGTCTTCGAGAGACATTCTCCCTGTAATGAATTGTAAGTTTTTCTATCAAGGTAATTGTTGATAAATTCTGCAGTATATTCCTGATTTAATTTGAATTGTGTTGCCCGTGTAAGAGTGTTTGTGTTATATAAATCATATAATTAGAAACAAGGTTTTAGTATTTGATTTTTATTGTATTATGTGATTTGTAGGATGGAGTCCAGAGGAAAGCAATTTCGCAGCCCCATCAACTGTAGTTGAATTTGTTGTAGTATTCGCAGGAAACAACGAAAAACTTAAGGTGTATCTAACAAAGTCTTACAATCTTAGCAGGTGAGGATTTGATGAATGATGATAGGTTGAACAAATTTTACATTACTGGCTTAAGTTTTTGATTGTGATTCGATTTTTTGGCGTGTTTAATTGATAGAAAGCGAAAGTATTACAAAGTGAGCAGGTGAGGATTTGATGAATGATGATAAATGGACCAAGTATTACATCCAAGTGAACATTTTTTGTTGTGTTTACGTTATACAAAGCGATTGTTTTACCTCCATGGGTTTCACTTGTCGTTCGTCATGCGCATTTCGGTTCATGAATAATATTTTGCCCCGATCTTGATTACTATTTTACTTGACTAATGGTGCAATAAGTACTTGGGTAATAGTAGTTCAATTTTTGCTTTAACACATGTTTCGACTCATACTGTGACATACGTGATACACGAACCTATGATATTATTTTAAGTTGAGTACCTATTGTTATTTTGGTTATTTTTAATTTTAACAATTTGGGTTAATTTGATTTCAACTAGAATTAACATTGGGTTTGTTATATATGTTAATGTGAAGTTTCTTCGCAAAAGCAGCTTATCGTTAATCAATTCCAAGTCCTTCTTGAAGGTATACTTATCCTCAAAATTCTTTTATATAGTATTCCTTACATGTGGAAAAAACTAAATGATAAAGAAAGAAAAACTACTTCCTATATCATTATACTATTTAATAACATTTAATTAGTTTTTTATGATATTACTATCATAAATAAAAGTATATGTGGAATAAATAATTTTGGAATTAGAACTATGCCTAGATGGTCAAGTAAAACCAAAACTCACTTTATATAAGTTGGACGGAGGGAGTAATAAAATATCTCCACAGTTACACATCACCAAACCGAAAGAAGAAACTATTTTAAAATAACTTTACACAACTATGGAAAATTTGATGTTCCATTTTGTTACAAAATAGTTAGTTAGTAGTTTAACATAGATCTTAGATCTTGTTCATATTCTAGGGGTTGATGTCAGTGGGTTAACCTTTATGTATTTTATTATTTAGTAAGCAAGGTCGGAACTAGGATTTGAAACTAGGGGTTGGTTTGGAAAAAATTATGCATATTTGTAATTTTCTACCCTAGCTTGATATTCCATATGTACTTGCATTAAAAAGGACTTAGCTTCACTACCTATTTTACTCCCTCCGTTCCTATTATATAGGCAGAATTTTGGTTTTTGTTTGTCCCACTAAATAGGCGGACTTTGCTTTTTAAGATGAATTTTTCCATATATACCCATATTTATTATACATAGGTAATTGTGTTGGAGATAAGACAAAGGGTAAAACAAGAAAAAACATATAAAATTATAAATCTCATACAATTTTCTTAATATAAGAGAATTGTCTCTTTCCGCCTATATATGTGGGACGGAGGGAGTAATAAAATTCTAAGTATAAGGGTAGCATAAGTCAACCCAGGTCTGGCCGTAGATCGCCCCTATCGGTAAGTATGATCAAATAATTTTATCAGTGTATAATTTTATTTTAAGGGAATTATTATTACTCGTTAATAAAATGAAAACAAAAGATAATTTCTAAAATAACAAACAAAATGTGCCTCAAGTTCACCATGACATATCTATTTAAATAAAAAACATACAACATTTTTAATGGGGTGCTAGATTGATGAGAAGAGTACCAAAATCCATATAAAATAATAGACTTTTTAGTTTGTCATATATGAACTTTGGTACCCGTCCAAATAAACTGGTACCCATTAGGGATCATGCAAAACATGTCCACTTAAAAATAAGGCGAGGGACGCAGCCATGTGCATTCCTGATAGATGTAAAATATAAATGAAAACAATTTTCTATGGTTGGAGACTCGGATCCAACAAAATTAGTAAAAAGTGAAAATTTAATTTTCACATTCAAACTCTAGATGAGGTACAAAAGTTGGAGCCAAGTGATAAAATAGGAAGGACCATTTTGTGTGAGCTACTCGCCTACGGATGCTTAATGAATGTACGGCTCATCACTCTACTTAGCCGTACAATACTTCACATGGGAGTTGAGGGAAAAACACAAGCCCCGCTGCATTTATGTACGAACCGTAGTTAAACCACATAAAAATTGCTCACATAAATAAGCCGTACACTACCTCACATGGGAGTTGAGGGAAAAACACAAGCCTGCTGACCGCTGCATTTATGTACGAACCGTGGTTCAGAGCCGGTCCTGTGTCTAGAAGGACCATGTGCGAATTTTTTCGTAGGGCCTTTTATAGTGTCGAATATTTTATAAAAATAAAAAAAAATATTCAATTGAAACCATTTATTTGTTGATATACACCTGCAGGAATAAGAGTACAAGAAAAACTCAATGATATCGCGTCATGTATTATATCTAAAGTTTTGAGAGGTAATAATAATACCATAAATACATAAGGCGTCTAGAACAAAAACAATGAAGAGACTAGCTCGGTGGATGATCCATTAATTAACACTACGTTGATTATTATCCAGTTCAGGAGTTCAAATCGACAAAGAAGATTTTTTTTTCTTTTTTTTTTAACCATTTTTTTAGGGACCATGGTTTTTTTGGGGGATCATGCATGGTCTTATTAGGCCAACCTCCCTACACTTATAAGGGGTGTCCTAAAGTTAGGTAATTACACATTTACCCTTTACTTTAATTTAAATTAAAACTAACTTAATAACTATATAAATCTAATCATATACATCTAATCTAAATAAATTTATTAACAAAAATCAAAAACAAAAACAGGAGGAGAATCGAAATTTTTTAGTTTTGAAAAAAAAATATTTCTATCTTCTTCTCTCTTTCCTTGACGTTCCTCGTTCGATTGAAAAACCCATCAATTTTTTAAATTCATTTTTTGATTGGGGAAATTGAGTAGAAATCATCAAAATATGGTTTAAATGGAAGTTAAAGTGACATATTCGGTTAGAAATAGTTTTAAAAAAACTAGTTTGGTAACCGAACATTCTGAAACCAAGAACACGAAGAACACTTCGGTTATCACGAATTTAATTTTTCGTAATCGAACTCCGCAAAAAACAGTTTTAACCGAACTCGATCCTCATTGAAAACCAATATATTGTGTTCGGTTGGTCCCCAAAAAATTCTAAAACTAGTTAGAAACCGAACTCTACCCATAATACAAAAAAAAAAAAAAAAAAAAAAACAATGTAACCGAACTATGTTATTTTTCCCACTATGTTGAGTTATGATTTAACCGAACTTTTCCTACTCTATTCGGTTGGTTTGCGAAAATTTCTAAAACTATGTAGTAACCGAACTCTACCTATATTACAAAAAGAAAAAAAAATTCCAATATAACCGAACTGTGCTATTTTCCTACTATGTTGAGTTTCAATTTAACCGAACTTGTCCCACTATGTTCGCAAAAAATCTTGACAAATCGAACTCTTCACTAATCGCATACATGTGGAGTTCGGTTAGATATGTTGTTGGGTTAAAGTTTGCGAACCAACCAAACATTAATCTGTAAATCCTATAAACAAAGTTCGGTAACATGTATGTTAACCGAACTACTAAAAACCTCAATTAATAACGAGTTCTGTAACCTGCGTGTTTGGAAAAGGTAACCGAACTACACTTTCAGATGAGTTCGGTAACCTGTTCTTCACATAAGGTAACCGGACAAGCCCAAATCTACTCTAAAAATTTAGAGTTTTTTGAAAATTTGGAGCAATTCAACCAACATTATCTAAGTTTGAAGCATACCTGGGTACCCAAATACCCTTCCTCCGGTTGTGGTTGGTAAAATCCATCGCTTTTCATGTTTTCCTTCTTCACCTTCTCTAACTTTACTCTCTCAATAATTCTACTTCTTTAAAAAAAAAAAAGCATATGATTTTTTAATCTCACTAATTATCTATAACTTAATCATCTCACTAATCATTACACTAACTATTATTAACACTAACTAATCATTACCCAAAATTAATCAGGAGGGTAATTTAGGTATTAATATATATATCTAGATAAAGGGTGACCTAGATTTACTTCTAATGTCTTACCCAAAATAAAACTATGGTCCCCACAAAAAACCATGGTCCACAAAAAAAGTTTTTGTTTTTTTGTTTGTGTGGATAGACGTTTGGTATGCACAACAGCATGCACTGCAACAGACTTACACGCAATTGCAAATTTAGCGATTAGGAGAGTCGCTGCGAATATTCTAGCCGTTGCAAATTCTCATTGCAAACCCTAATTGCGTAAGAGTTGTTGCTAAACTTTGTTGCTAATCCGGTAAAATGGTGCAGTGGTGTATTAAGAAAAACTAAGATGAGGTCCTTCTTATGGATGAGCAAGGATAATGGTGCTACTGAGCCAGGTATTCTTTTATATAGATAAATTCTGAAGATTCTGCCAAAAAAACGAGTCTACAAACGAATCCAAACTACATATTCAATTTGGGGGTGTCGTTAGTGGAAATGCCCCGGATTTTGAAAAAAAGTGGAAATGCCCCATTCCGTCAAAGTAGACGTTAGCAGCAGTTAAAAGGTCATTTCAGCACACATGTGAACTCGCACGTCCGAAAAAGGTCCAGAGATTAAATCTAATGGTGCCACGTAGTAGTATAATGAACGGCCAGATATTTGAGGAGCGAGCATGTGTGAAACACGTGTGAAGTCTCATTTACTGAAATGGTTTTACTCTCTCAGAAATGACGCCCGTATCCTATGCTCTAAGATTGCGACACGTGGAATTTTTAAAAATGGACGGCTAAGGATTTCATTGTTGGTTTTACTCAAAATATTCTTTTTTGAAAACTCCCAACGTGTCCTATGAATATATGTATAAACCAGAAGTTCTAAATGCTCTGAGAACTCTTTAAATCATTTCATATATGGCACGCTTTCTCGTCGGTGCCGGTTTAGGAATTAGAACTCTATTTTCTCTCTGCAACTCTATCTTGAATACGGACGGTTATCTTCATCCAATACACGGTTATCTTCATCTTTTTCATTGTTTTCCCAAGATTTTATTGATTTTCTGCCCGGATTTTAATTGTATTTAAGATCCGGGTAGGGTAATATAGGTTATGTATATAAATCTAAATAAAACAAAATTGCATTACTAGTAATTTTTGGTTGGGTTTCTTCTGTATTTTATTTTCTAGTAGGTATGGTAGATCATTGCCATTATCGTTTCCTATCCACTCTTCGAGTGATTTATATTGGCTTTTTTTGGTGGTACTTCATCATCATCGAGCACATTTCAAGGACGATCAGTTTTCGTCATTGTATTGATCAAATCAAACAAGATCAACAGAATTCGAAATCGATCGGAGCAATTCGGGCATATCACTTCTTTATGGAAGCATCTAAGTTCTACGGTGAACGTCTTCTACAATGGTTTCACACCATCAAGACATCAAATTCCTTGTTGGATTATGGATATTCAGTATTTTCTCCATTGTTCGTTTCTTTAAGTTTCGAATTATGTAAATGTACTTTCTATCTTAATCCGTTTACGGATGTAATCGATATGATTGTAAACAAATTTTCTTATTAATGAAAATTCTGAGGCATTAGCCTATTCCATCAAAAAAAAATTTCATATATGGCAACCACTGTACAATCTTGTATGGTTTATACAGTATTGTTCAAAGCAATAAAAGTTTGTCATCTCCGCTACATTTAGATTTGTTGGCTTATAATGAACAACTTCTTACCTGAACAGCCAAACTCGACAATTCCTCTACATGCAACATTGTATTTACCAAAATAGAGATTACAAAGTTGAATACCAAAATCATATGGTAACTCAAAATCTGATGAGTTGGTTGATACTATTCATCTGGTTACTATACTTCCATTGTTTAGATTACGACGCCAAATAGTCAAGGGCATAGGTCCTATTCCCGCTCTTGGAATTGGTGCACCTGTCGCATAGCATCAGTTTCACATCATTTTGAATTTCAATAATAATAAACAAAAAACAACAGACATCATGCTGTAATCAATTCGAGAAAAAACAAAACATAATTTCAAAATTCCCAATTTTACAGGAACCCTAATTTCAGAAATATCAATCATCTCAACTTCAACTATAATCAACAAAAACGTCATCAATTGAGTCGATTTTAACAAAAATAAAAAGAGTTTGGATTACTTACTTGATAATCTTCTCTCGATCTAACTCATGATTCACTCTGTCATTAGATCCCGATTAAACTCTCCATCGATCTCTATCTACGTCTCTCTCTCTCTCTGGATCTCTTTCAATCTCGATCTAACTCCCTCTCTTTCTTTCCCTCTCCTGATCTCTTTCTGTTCTTTTTTTTAGCCTTTCTGTGTACTAACGCGAAGAGAAGATAAGGGAATCCAAATAGGTAACACGTGCAATCACTGAAACGTGGGACAGCTGGTCCTAGATGACACATCAACAACAGTCCATATGTCGATTTTTAATTGGGCCACGTGTCTTCCAAATTGACAGCACAGTTCAGTGGAATAAGTTTTATACGTGACACGTGTCATCATATGATTGGTTCATATGTCAGAAAATACGTGTCAGTCACTGTTTGGTCAAGTCTATCGGGGATACAAGTGACATTTCATGTGGCCATTGACCGGCCAAAAAGACCTTCGTTGACTTTTTTACTGCCCTAACGGTGAATTAGACGGAATGGGGCATTTTAATTTGTTTTGAAAATCTGCGGCATTTTTACAACCATGCCTCCCAAATTTGGGCAAATTGGCTATTTTTCCTTATTAAAACTTCAATAAATTCTGGAGTATCTTTATTTTGGTTCTTAGTTATTTCGGTGACTAGCTTGTAGCGTAAGTAATTAGCGTCACCGAGCTGTCCTTTTTGAAAAAACAAAAATGTGGGTTTTCCTATGTTGCCCGCCTATGCTATCATAATCTGGGGTTCCCCCAGGGGTTGCCCGCTTGATTGCCATTTTTCCATCGTTGAAGTTTTAACTGGTCCAACCAAATGCAAAATGAAATGATAAAGCACGGCCTCGCTTTTAGATGTGTAATTAATCCATCGACAATCAATTTGCTAAATTCTAACGCCTTCATGTGCGGCAGGGCGAGACAAAAAAATAAATAAATAGAAATACAAGGGATCATTAGTGGCCAGAAGGAAAATATAAAAAAAGAGCCAAAATGTGAAACCCCAATACCACCGAAACAACACAAAAGAGATTACCTAAGAAACCAATAATTACATTAGTAAACAGAAGGCGTTCCGTCTGGTGATAATTGGGCCCACCGAGCCAAGCGAGGGAGGACCTTATATGTCCACTTTTTTTTTTGTAAAATCCAAGTGATTAATTGACACAAAAAGATTGAATTTCTTTTTGGTAGCACTTTTTTTTTTGGTGTGTTCCTCCAAATCCGAATATGCCCCTCCCTTTTAGTCTAATTACGATAACTCCTTATGTATCATATCTTTTCAGGGTATAATTGGAAAGCAAACTATAATATATAATATATTTAAAAATCCGTGTCTTGGAGTTTTACAAATTTTATCTCGTTGGAAAGGTTATAAAAAAATTCTACACAATGAGTACAAACAAGAATATCAAATTTAGAATTTTTACGAAAAATTCGGAGGTATTTATCATTTTGGGCACAATTTTAAGAAATTAAATGTATATCCATTATGCAAACCACCACAAAGGATACATAATACTTTATGTAGCCATATTTTTGTTTATGGATCAACTAATTTTCCGTTGCAACTAATAAAACGATGTACTCCCTCCGTTTTAAAAAAAATGATACTTTCACTTTTGGCACAATTATCGAAAATTGAATGCATAGCCATTATGCAAACCATCACAAAGGACGCATAACACATCATGCAGCCATATTTTGCCTGGATTGATTGGGGGCCAGACCTTTTAATTGGGGGCCAAGCACTAGATGACAAAAAAGGTCACCCAATCCTAATTTGGGTCACCCCTTATATTTTTTTTTAAATGGCTAAAATGCCCCTAAGTGATTAGTATTAAGAATTAATTAACTTGATTAGTGTGGTAATTGTGTTTAGATAAAAATCGATTTTAGGATAAAAATTTGTGGAGATTTTATTTTTGGGTTTTATGTGTTGAGAAGAAGAGGAGAAGTTTTTGAGTGGAAAAATTAGGGGTTTTTGAAATGAGTGATTCAAGTGGAGGGAATGAGGGTGGTGAAGCTTCAAATAACAACCATGATTGTGTTGATGGTTATATTGTCTCAACTAATCATATGGATTGGATGTTTGACGAGGAGATGTTAATGGAGGAAGCCATGAATAATGGTGGAAATGAAGATCCTACTCCTCAAAATGAAGGAACCGATACTCCAAATGAAGAACCCGCACTCAAAACAATCGTAAACCTCATATACTCTTGAAATTGTCGAATGGTGCTCCAAGGGGTCGATTCATGGTCACATTTTAAGTGGTCGAGCAAAGTAGTCGTTATAGTCGGGTTGGATTAGTTAACGACTCTTAAAGGTCGTCGGTGAATTGAAACTACAGATGACGACTCAAACCTGCAACTTTTCCTGTTTATGAAAAATCGTTTGGGGCGTGTGATAAACACTGACGACTCTTTATGCTTGGTCAATAAGGGTCGTTAATTTTGTTTGTTTAGAGACAAACGACTCTAAACCCAGAACTCAAGAAATTAAAAACTTAGAGTCGTCATATATGTTTTCCTGTAAGGTGACGACCTATCCCACCATTTCAACTTTTAAGTAGAGTCGATTCGATTGTGTTATTTAAAATACTAACGACCCTTGAGCGATTATCATAACTTTTGATTTCATAGAATCATTTCATTGAATCATAAAAGGCATACATCTTTCATAGCGATACATTGAAGGAAATGAAATACAATAGATAACAACGGTGCACTTATACACCTAATCATAAATGGCGTAATTATACATGGTGCCTTCCAAGATAAAGTAGCAATCGTCGAACTCAAACTTTTTCCCACGAAGCTCCTCGTAATAGCCATACGCCTTCCTCAATGGAAAACGCAAACATACTCGGTTAGTATTGTTGAAAGCTTTGGATAAGTTTTACCTCTTGTTTAAATACTTACTCTCATAGCACCCGACATATTGGGCATGGCTTCCCTTACGGCCTTGATTTCTCTTTTAAAAACTTCACACTCGAAGAATATCTCCTCGAACTGTTCCTTGACGAGTTTCAAAGACCTTGAGTTGCAATTTCCGTCTAACGCCACAAAAACGATGAATACGCGGTTCCACCAAGCATCCGATGTTTGATCAATGTCTTTTCCTAGATCTTCAAAGTGGTTTGTGTTGTTTTCCAAGCTCTCACAATAGCACAATTCTCTTCCGAAGTGTAAGTACTAGTCATGGTGTTTCCTTTTCTTTTTCCTCTTGGATAATAAATGTATGAGAATGAATGTGAAGGTTTAGAATTATGGTTTGGGTGAAGAATGTGTGAGGTATGGGTCTCTATTTATAGAGATTAAGGACCCAACAGATCACTTTTTGAATTTTTAACCGTTGCCCGACTCAACCACATTTGGTGAATTCAAAATTCACATTAACTCGCCTTGAAGGATCGTCATTATATATATTTACCAAGTGACGACTCTTGATGATCAAAAGAGTCGTCCATGTGTTTTGTTCTTGTTGTGACGACTCACCGTCAAAGAGTCTCGTGTTATGTGACCTTTAGAGTCGTTAATATGTTGTTCTCCAAAAATGACGACTCATGCCAAGAATCTCTAACAATCTTTAGAGTCGTTACGTGTGTTTTTACAAAGCATGACGACCCTTTATGAAATATAGTTATTGAACCAATATTTGAAGTCACTCATTTTATTGAATCCGAAAAAACATACATGTAGTTGAAATAAAATAGAAGTAAAACACATAAAATTGTTCAATACACGCCCTAGGGATTCTCTACGAGTTTAATTATATAGGGCGAATTGCCATTCAACTTCCTCCAAGAGAGTGTAGCAGTCCTCGTGCAGAAACTCATGACCGTACCTTAATTCGTATTGGCTCCGACCCAAAGTATACTGGGAAAACAATTTTTTAAATAAGTTAGCGTTGTTGAATAATCATAACCAAATAATTAATTTTTGATGAGAGGCCTATTGATTCACAAACTTACTCTACTCATTCGGTCTTCGTTGGGCATAGCGTCCTTACGAGCTTTCAATTCGTTTCTCAGCAGTACGCATTCATTGTATAAATAAGCGTATCTTTCCCTTATCTGCGTGAGTGTCCTCCTGTAACGATTTCCGCTTAGTGCTTTGAATACCTTAAACACCCGTTTCCACCAAGCATTGGTGTTTTGATCATCCCCAAAGTAAGGCCCTCTTGTTGGGTCTTCGTTACTGGCCACCCATTGCGCTTCCTCAACGGAGTGCTTTGTGAGAGTGGTGTGTGCTCTGACAATAGCAACATCTTCTAGATTATTGAACGGAGTTGGAGCCATTTTTTAGTGTTTGAAAGTGATGGGTGACTGATTTAGGAAGATTGAAAGTGATGGGTGAATAAGTTTGGAAGAGATAGGTCTCTATTTATAGCAAAAATGTACCCAACGGCTAGTTTTTTTAAAAAAAAACTAGCTTCTGCAATAAATGCACCTACTAGTCAAAGTTACCGTTGGTTTTCAAATTCTCTCCACTTAGTTCGTATAGAGTCGTCAAGGGATATATATAAACAGTAACGACCCAAGGTGAAAACTGGGCAGCATGGTTTATATTTGGGAATGTAGAGTCGTCTGTGTATAAAGAGGGTCGTCATTTGTCGAGGAATGATATGTTTTTCTTTTCTATGTAGTTGGTTGTACGGGCGAGCTCTCAACCTGAACCCGTCTCTATTATCGGTCCGGATACCTCCCAACACTATATGACCGATTTGGTACGTTTTTAATGTTTGAATCGATGTATATCATTATGAAATTTGTTTAATTAGTGTTGCATCGTGAACGTGACATTGGTTTTGATGTAGACGTGGGAGACAAAGGCTGATGTCAAGGAATGGATTATTTCCAAGGCAAAAGAGAAGATGTGCGTAGTTGTTCAAAGCAAACACGTTGATTATAAGCAAATGGAGATGGTATGCGAGAGAGCGGGGGATAAGGAAGAAAGTCACAAAGGGAAGAATTACAAGTATGAGAAGAAGACGACGAGGGTCTACAAAACGATTCGAAGAAGATCAATGCCCCTTCAGATTGTTTTCAAAAGGCATCCCGAAACTAATCTATGGAGGTTGTATAGTATTCCGGATGGTCGTCACAACCATCCTCCACCTAGCACTCTTTTAGGGCACCCAAAGATATGCAGTTGAAACCACATCAAATGGAAAAGGTACGGCAGATGAAGCGATGTAGGCCCCTTCGGATCCTAAATGCAATAAGAGCGGAAGATAAGACAAACTTGTCTATTATTTCCACAATCTACGCTTGCCAAAGCAACGATCGAGAACCAGAATGGGATGGTAGATTAATTATGCAACAATCGCAGTGGTTGGCAGAAAAACTTAACTACGCCATGCAAACAAGGGTGGGTCCAGGCGACAAAGTGACACATATTTTTCTTGCCCATCCTAGGATGGTGGATTTGGCTCGTTGTTTTTACCAGGTCTTGTTCATAGATTGCACCTATAAGACCAACAAGTATAACATGCCGTTGTTGAACGTGGTTAGTCATACTTCGGATAAGCAATCATTCACCGTGGCATGGTGCTTTATGGAAAAGGAAGAAATAGAGGACTATGTTTGGGCTTTAGAACAAGTTCGGTTGATTTACCGAGGCGAAGGCACACCGCGGGTTATAATTACGGATAGGGATTTTGGTCATGAGTGCCGTTCGTCAAGTTTTTCCACATGCTCAACATTTTCTTTGTACGTGGCACATCCAAATGAATATTTTTTCTAATTGCAAGAATCCAGATTCAAAGATCAAGCCTGCAAAGGGTAATCAACGTTCCAAGGAGGAAGACGAGCGTCTAAGTAAACTTTCAAAAAGAGAAAGCCAAGAGAAAAATGAAAGAAAAGGAAAAATATGTTGAAGATGGTGATCTATGGGAGGATTTCGCAAAGATTGGGACCATTTGGCTCATTCAAGATCAAGTAAAGTACTATGCAAATCTTCAAAAGTTTATTGATGATTGGAGTACGGATCATAAGAAGGTTGTCGATTATTGCCTAGATACATGGTTGAATCCTTGGAAGGAAAAGTTTGTTTATGCATGGACCAATAAGTTCAAGCACTACAAAAATGAGTCCACGAGTATTGCGAGCAGTCCCATGGACGTTTGAAAAAATTCTTCAAGAGAACACTTTGGTGGGGTAGTTACTGAGACAGAAGCTATTCACGAGCACGCGAGGATGACCTAAGCAAGATAGTGACTCGGATGGAGTATAGTAAGGACCGTTTTTGAAGCAATACATGGAAGACAAAGAATTGCTACGTGGGGTTTCGCACCAAGTATCATGGTGGGCAATAAAGCATATGATGACCGAACTTAACAAATTTCGAGCGAAATCTTCCGATGGAAAAGTCATTAAATGTAATTGTACAATCGAGACGTGGCTTGGCCTCCCGTGTAAACATAAGCTCGGTGGGTACAAGGGCTCATTCCATTGAAGATATCGATCCTTTTGGAAGCAACTTGGGTTCATCCCAAAGAGAGCCGTGATGAACAATTTGGAGACCTTGAGATTGGCAAGTATATCAATGAGAAATATTTGTGCAGAAGACAGAATCTTTGGTTTCTAATTTGTGGCCGGCTGCCCGTAAGAGCTTGGGAGTAGAAGAAGAGCCAAACAAACAAAAACCAACGGGTAGACCCACAACTAAAAAGTCTTTTAGAGAAACCGTGACAGCGGCAAAGAGTTGCAAAAGCGACACATCACGTCATCAAGTATGTCCAGCGGAATATACGGAGTATGAGAACTCTTTCGTACCCCAAGGCAAGGGCCGCCAAAGGAAGACATGGATGTTGTAGACCATGTGGTGGTCGGTACCCAGCAAAGCCAAACGAGCGGAATGGTGACGATACGAGGAATAAAAGGTAATCCGCGCACCCCTAGAGATTCCCAAGGAAGACCACATCGTGTTGCTTACACTTTGTATAAAGAGTATACTGACCAACTTCCTCACGTCATCTTGGATCACCTTCTATCCACCGACGACGTCGACGGCGATGGAAATTGTGGTTACCATGTTGCAACGGAACAATTAGGGCATTTCGACGAGGCCGACGAACTTAAGCTCACCCAAATCGAATATGCAAGAAAAAAAATGGCAGAAAAACTAGTTCAGGACAAACAACTATATTTGAAAATGCTCATGGAAGGAGACCAAAAAGAGAGGGAATTGAAGTTTAGGGAGTTGGTTTCAAACGTGAAATGGAGGAAGGGGTCCAAGAAGGCCGGTTATAAGTTTTGGATGCAAATGCCTTTTGGTGGCCAACTTTTGGCGGACACATTCACTTGTGTAGTAATTGTATTCAAAGCAAAGGCTTCCCGGAGCCTCTTGTATGTACGTACCTTCCAAAACTAGGTGCGAGACGGAGATAAAGAAAAGAAGAATTGTAATGGCACATGTCAATGATAACCATTACATAGGCTTGAAGATTTCGAAGAATGTCCTCTACCACGGGTGTATGGTGATTGGGGAGAGTACACCAAGGAGTGGACAAACCAAGTATGAGTATGGAATGAACATTTGGAATGCTATGGACCCAACCCCGGTTTACTTAGACTTGGGAAATGAATCGTGAGAGAAGATGTTTATTCTAAACAATGCATTGCATTTTGAAGCATACTTTTTCATAATGGTTGTATCTTCTACCCAGATATTTGTATTTCAAGAATGCTTAATCAATACAATGCGTTTTATCCTTTTATCCTAGTTGGATTATGTTAATTTGAATTATGTTACTGTAGTCGTCACCCAATATATACACACACCTTAACGACCCTAACCGTAAAATTTGCTAGTCTCCGGATGTTTTTACGCTTAAAGGTCGTTATACATATAAACATCCAAGTTAACGACTCATACCTTAGAATGTTTTGCAACAATACGGTCGTCATCCATATATACATAAACATTAACGACTCTAATGTTAAAAATTTGATCTCTCCGGATGTTTTCCAACTAAGAGTCGTCATCTCGTTTACATAAACATTAACGACACTAACCATAAAAATTTGATGGTCTCCGAATGTTTATATACTAAGAGTCGTGAAGCATATATACATACAAAGCAACGACTCTAGTTATCGCCTTAGAGTCGTCATCATGATAGTGTATAATGATGACGACTCTATAAGAAAACCCCCAACGGCTTTTTTTGTATACACTTTTTCCCATAAAAAAATAGCCGTTGGTAATTATTGTATATATAGAGGAACACTTCCGGAGCAAATTCAATTGAAAACCACCTCAATAATGGCAAATCCTTCATCAACCCCCAATTCAATTGATAACATACTTAGAAGATGCAAGCGACCTACCAAATCAATATTGGCAATGGAAGAAGAGAAATAAAAAAAACATGCGACCTACTAAAAAACATGCGCCATATCCTACGAAGGAAGAAGAAGAGTTGCGCGAGGCCAAACGAGAGACCAAGAACAATCCCAACTCCGTGAAAGATTCAAGCAAGTCGAGGAAGAGACCGAATGGGTTAAAAATTATTACATTGTCAAGGATCTCCACGAAGAACATGAACGTGATAGTATATTTTGGAGCCGAGTTGGTTCGGGTCCTTTCGTTAATAACAACAACAAACTACGATATCCTTACTTATAGTCCCACATTAGTCATAGGACGATTCTTGTTATGAAATGGTGCACCAAGTACAACGAGTTTCTCGCGAGGCACAAAGGGGATAGGTGTCTGCTCGTGCCGCATATACCAAATGGAGAGGAGAGCCTTTTTATCACATTGAAGCCGCCATGCTAGTTGAATCTCGCACCAGAAACATCCACAACAAGTAATGTGTTCAAAGGAATATCCACCTTCTAATTAATATTTAATATGCTACAATTCCAAGTTTCCTTTCAATCGAGATTCAATTTATTTTAATGAACAAGTCGTTATCTCGGTTTGTTAATGCAAGTGACGACTATACCTAAGTCGTCATATGACTTATTTTGCAACAACCTGCTCTTGAGTCGTCAACACTTTTGATAACTTAGTTAACGACTCACGTTGTGATTTTCAAAAAATACGACCGTTGGGATTTTCTTCTATATAATACCACCCCATCCTCTAGAGAAAATAGCCCAAAACCATTCGTTTTTCCACCAAACTACGTAATCTTTCAATTGCAATGGCTGAATGGGAACCGCATGAAGATTTGTGTCTCGTTAAATCGTTTGCTAGTACCTTTCGTGAACGTCCAAATGAAATCTATTCAATGTTTTGGAAGAGAGTTAAGGAGTTCTTCATTTGGCGCATCGCTAATCCTAATAACCGAAAATGGAGAGACTTGGCATTTCGATTCAACTACATTAAAAGTGCAATGAGAGAGTATGTAAAAGTTAGAAATATGGTGTACGACCATCATCCACGAGCTCCTCTTAAGGAAAAAGTGAGTAATTCGTTAATATTTATACTTTCCTCATCCTTCAACGTTATCGACATATAACATTCCTCGTTTAATTTCAGCTGGAACGTTTCAATGGGTTATGGACAATACGTAATGGGGATACTAAGTTCATTCACCACAAAGAATATACAACGTTGTATCGTCGAGCGCGAAGGTTCATTGACGAACATTTGATGTGTCAAATTCAAGAATACCCATATTAACTTTCTCCCGGTTGTAACAAGTCAATATATCCCATATAAAAGCAACGACTCTGTATACCGTAAGATGTATTTTTCCGGATTTAATACACATGTAATCGTTAGCGCCATTTGATCCGGTAACGACTCTAGTCGTGGGGAAAATATGGTTCATCTCCGGATATTTTCTTACCTAGAGTCGTCATTAGTTTCCATATACTAAATAACGACTCTAGTCAGGGAAAATATGGTTCATCTCCTGGATGTTTTCTGACCTAGAGTCGTCATTAGTTTCCATATACTAAATAACGAATCTAGGCAGGGAAAATATGGTTCATCTCCCGGATGTTTTTCGACATAGAGTCGTCATTAGTTTCCATATACTAAATAACGACTCTGGTTGGGAAAATATGGTTCATCTCCGGATGTTTTCTGACCTAGAGTCGTCATTAGTTTCCATATACTAACTAACGACTCTAGTCAGGGAAAATATGGTTCATCTCCTGGATATTTTCTTACCTAGAGTCGTCATTAGTTTCCATATACTAAATAACGACTCTAGTCAGGGAAAATATGGTTCATCTCCGGATGTTTTTTCGACCTAGAGTCGTCATTAGTTTCCATATACTAACTAACGACTCTAGTCGTGGAAAAAAACATCAGTCTTCATTTCCTCTCGAGTCGTTAGACTTTTAATTGAAACACATAACGACTATGTGTATCACAAATAGAGTCGTTAACTCGCTACGTACTATAGATAACGACCCTAACTCTATCACAAGATATAATCTTGTCTGCATTAGAGTACTACATTATTCTAACAAACATACTAGTAAACATCCTTCTTAAAACAAAGTAGTATGAACAAACCAGCCAAACCAAACACATAAGTAGTTTCAACAAACACATAAGTTCAAGTTATAAAGTAACATCTCAAGGAGACGGAGACGGTAACATCTCCTCGAGTAAAGACCACCATCTCGACCTCGACCTCGACCTCCTCCTTACTTCCCTGACCGGGAAACTTTCCGGCTTTTCTTAGGAGGAGGACCCTGAGTTTCACCGGCCCCTGGGGAACCACCATCTTCTCCGGTACCTTGTTCATCATGATGTTGGCTACTTTGCCCCTGTTCACCACCTTGTTGTGCTCGCCTACGTGTTTTCCGGTCCTCTTACCTTCCTTGGCCAGCTCAAGCAAACATCTTCTTTGCATTGGGATTTTCAATGTGCGTGCAACAATCAGCGTACAGACGTTGCTTCGCAGGCTCAATCACTTCCCCTTTGTCAGCCGAGCAACAAAAAGCCTTGACAAAAAGCTTCATTCGTTCCTCTATATATATACATTAAAAAAACAATTTTAATGAACCGACGTATATTTGTATGTAAATGAATAACACAATTACACAAATAAATACTCACCACTAGTTTAAGAATGGTAGTATCATCTCTACCGTCAGGCTTGAGAAGAAGATGTGGATGCTCTCATTTGGTCCTCCTACCCGTAACCGATCGATCCGTATTACCCTACCATGGGAGAATCCTTCGTACCATTGATAGTAATCCGTTGTTGCCTCGTAACCTTTATCCACATGCACCCAAAATGTGATGTCTACGAGGCTAGAATGTCTATCATTCCAATGCTTGACATCGATTGCGGGTTCGTAAACCACTTTTATTTCAGCCTTACCCCGGCCTCACATTTGTTCAAATTGTGCTTGAACGGAGGTACATCGTCTTCATCGGGTGAATCTTGAACAAACCCAAGTTGACGCATGATTCTCAAAGGATTGTACATTGAAAAACCGTTGGGGTGAAACAAAGGGCCATGGTAATACACGACATCTTCCACTCGCGCCAACTCTAGCATCCTTGTAAGGAGTAAAGATTACCTCTTCCGCCGTGATGTTGTCAAGTTTTTTACGCATTTCTATGAAGGCATCGGTTTGTTCCCTATCCCGAGAACGGAGTACACCCAACGGGTTCCTGTTGGACTACCTGGGCTCCAATTTGAGTTGATTTTCACATCTTCATTGTCTTTGAACAGTGAGGGGAAATGATCATAAATCCACACCTATTTTAAACAATCAAATAAACATAAAAATATATCGAAGGAAAAAAACATACTAAAAGAAGACAACTTTCATCAATCCAAATACCTGGATTAGAGCCAAATTCCCATTAATTTGAGAAGTTCGTTCGCGAGATCCCTGGGAAAGCTGACCATTCAGATGTGCAACTATGGAAGTCCCCCAAGAGTACTTGTTCACATCTTCTAAGGGGTCCAAAAGCTGAAGAAGGTTGGCGCTCACCCTGTTACCTTTGCTGTCGGGAAATACAACCGATGCAAGGACGTACAACAAATAAGCTGCCGCCGCATAACGACATTCCATATCAGAGAGACCTCCTTTTTTTTCCTTCTCTGCGGTACCAGCAAACATCTGCCTAATGTCCACAAGTTTGAACTCTTTCTTCGGGTACTTAGCTCCCGGCACAAAAAGCCCATCAGTCTTCTCTTTATCCCAGCCAAACAAGTTCTTGGTCCATGTATAAATTTCATCCCAACTAGGCCTTCTCTTGAAATTCTCACTTGTTGATTTACCTTCGACCCGCACCCCTAATATCCGTTTCGCATCATCGGAGTCAATGCCATCTCGCCAAAAGGAAGTTGGAATGTGTCGACTTCGGCGTAATACCTTTCACGTAAACTAGATCTTTGCGACCTTGTCATACGCAATCACAGAAGTTCAACTGGCATTGTACAAACCGGAGTTTTCAACATATTCTTTAACCCTTGCACATTCACCTTCTAGCGGCCACAACTCCATTTTCTTAAAAGAAGATTGGTGCATGAAGAGACGTGCGGCATTCTTATGATCCTGTAAAAAATAAACAAATAAGTATTAAAAAACATATTAGAAAAGTAATATCAACAAACTAATCATATAGCAAGCAAAGTTGGGATTCTTACGATTGTCTCATAGATGGTATGAGCCCACGATCCAAAGATATCCAAATAGAACTTTGCCCCGTCTCTAGGTTCTCCTCTTGGTTTACCATTTCGAAGAGGCTCCAACATCAAACGATTAGCGGGAACGTGTCTCGCGCTGGGTGCAATATCAGTTCCATCCTTCTTAACCCTCTTTAACGGCCCGTCTTTGCATCGTTCTTGACTTCTACATCTTGTTTACCATCATCCTCTTCATCATCCTTACCACCACCATCATCCCCTTCATCCTCTTCCTCCTCATGACCACCATTATTACCTCCATCCCCTTCCCCGCTCATCATCATCACCATTACCATCATCGGAATCATCACCACTAACATTACCTTCATCATCATTGTCACTCTCTACATCCTCTTCACCTCAAATGGGGGAGGATCTTCTTGTATCTCCTCTTGTTGGATTTCTTCTTCTTCACCACTACTGCTAGCGGAAATAACATGTGAGTCTGATTCTGATGAATCCGACAACTCATCACCTTTGTCTCTTGGTTCGGTGATAGAAAATGATACCTCACTCGGCTTCTTACCGCGTAATGGACCAGCAAGTAAGAATTTATCATGGCGTGGAGGTTTGGAAGGTGGAGTTATCGTCATTGGAACCTTGCCTTTGGTTCTGCATTTGGTTTCGAAACAAAAAAACCAAAAATAACCCAACAAGATATCAACTTTATGGTTATCAGATCAAGAGTCGTCAATACGATAATCTAAAACACAACCGACCCTCGAAGCATTATTGTGACGACTCAAAGTAATAT
Source organism: Papaver armeniacum (assembly GCA_023531295.1). NCBI lineage: Eukaryota > Viridiplantae > Streptophyta > Magnoliopsida > Ranunculales > Papaveraceae > Papaver > Papaver armeniacum. The sequence goes on from JAJJWW010000188.1 coordinate 250,259, forward strand.
GATGACGACCCTGTCAAATAACAAAGGGTCGTCAAAAAGACAATAACGATCCTACGATTTGTGTTGACGACTCTAGGGCACATACATAAGTGACGACTCAAGAGGAAATGAGATGACGACACTATCAATATTTGGAACAGAGGGCTGTTCGAGTTCCATCTGGGGTCGTTAACAAATAAAAATGGGTCGGCAAACGAGAGTCGTCATCTGAAACCTAAAAGATTAACGACTCTATTCTAGGGCAAAAAATGTTGAAGTAGCAGAAAAAGGGTCGTCACCTTCAACCTAATAGGCTAACGATTTTTCATAAAATAAACATGCAAATGAAAAGTCGTTAGGGGTATCCAAACAGACCGCTAACGACCCTTTAACTGAAACCGCTAAATTTCAGTTACCAGACTCAAATTCGCAATCAAAACACAACAAAAAAACGCATAGAAGGTGGGTTTAACTTCACATACCTTCTAATTGGACCCATATCTTCTTTTGGTTTCGATTTTTGGGGTTTTGGGGTTCTTCCCACGATTACCTTTCCTTTGACGGCGTCGAGGAGATTGGGGATTTGACGTTCTTTGCGAGCGGTCCTGTTTTGTACGAGCCATGTTTGAAGAAGAAGGTAATCGTCGATTATCTTCTAACATCGACGATGAATCGGTTGAAGAAAAAAAATCGTTTGGGGTCGTTAATGGTGGTTGTGGAGAGGAAGAGGAGAGGAGAAGAAGAAGAGAAGAAGAAAAAAAAGAAACAGATTTTTTTTTTGTTTAGTTTAGGGTAAATTAAATGGGGGCCTAATTATGATTTCAAATTAGTGTTAACTGGTTTTTAAAATTTGTGTTTAGTAAAGGGCAAAACAGTCTTTTCAATATCGGATTAATACGCCCCTCAAAAATTTGGGGTGGAAATAAATATCATGGCCCCCAATTAAAAGGTCTGGCCCCCAATCAATCCAGGATATTTTGGTTTATGGATCGACTAATTTTCCGTTTCTGGAAAACTGATACTTACACATTCCGTTTCAGGAAAAATGATACTATCACTCCGTTTCAGGAAAAATGATCAAATGGCTGTTAAACGATGCATGTGCTTTACGTGTGCCACACCAATATCGATTCTGCTACTTCTTTTTTCGTCTTCCAGTCGACCCTGGTCCCTATCAATATGACATCCCAACAAATTCTAAAAATAGAATCTGACAGTAACCTGAAGCTGGGTTTTCTATATCCGATTATCCGTGCATATTACGATGGTTTATTTCATCAGGCATTTGATGATCAGCATAGTAGAACTTTTAGATGAACTATTCTAGTTAAATTTCTAGCTATCCAACATCCTTATTTGCTATCTTCATAAGTCTCTGCATCTGCACTCAGTAAAGTAGGTGAGTAGATTTGGGTGACATTCTCTAATGAAGCCGCAGCATTCGAACTCTTCCTCCGAACACGATATCCAGAATTCATACACGCAACATGCAGTAATTGGTTATTCATTTGAATCTGAACTGCATATAATTGTACTTGGCTCAGACATCGGCAGAAAAAAATCATGTAGGAAAGAACTTGGAGATATAGTTGTTGCTCTCAGCCGATCAAATTAAAAAAAAAAAAAAAAAAAAAGTTGTTTAATTAAAGGACACAGAGATTAAAAAAAAAAGTTGTTTAATCCGCGGGCAAAAAATAAAATAAAAAATATAATTAATTAAAGGACACAGAGATTAAATGAAGAAAAAATAACACTTCAGTTATCTGCCCCATGAGAAACACTGTGGTGACTGAATGACTGAATGACTGACTGCCCTCCTAACTAGCCTCAAATTAAGCATGGTGTAGAAGAAATTGTAAAGCCCAACTAGTTTATAAGTGGGAGACACAGAGATCATATATAATCTAAAAAGAAGTAATCATTTGTAATAGTTTATGTTATCTATCAAAAAACGAAATTTTTTTTTATGTTAAGTGTTTTTTCTGATTGTCATCCGCAATTTTAGAGTTTCAAGCATAACATGCTTTAAGCAATTAAGTCAGTCTCTCCAATAGGTTTAAGCAATTAAGTCGGTCTCTCCACTAGTTTAGATTCTAAGCCAACCCAGACAAATACAAGGGATTCTAAGTCTCTCCATAACAGATCTTAGCCGAGGCCTTGAACAAGCAGGTGTGAAGTGATACTTTACTCATGCGCGCGATAATAAAAAAAGTTTATAAATCTAGTTTTTTTTTTTTTTTTTTTTGATGGAAAAGGTAATTTTATTAACTAGCAAATATAATACAAGAGATTTAAAATTTCATCTGCATCAAATACATTAGAGAGAATGCTAGATTTCGGAACCTTTTGTTGCAATTTGGAGGACATGTGCTGAATATTTTTTATCCTTGCTTCTTTAGCCATGTGGTCCGCTGTTGAGTTGTATGTCCTTTGTATAAATCGTACCTGAGCTTGAGGCAGTTCTTGCAAAATTACCTTGATTTCCTCTAAAATGTTTTCGGCTGACCAAGAGAAACTTGCGCTCGTCGAATTGATGGTGTCAACTAGCGTTTTACAATCAGAGACTATTGTGACGCTTGACAATAAGTTCTCCTTTAGCCAATTGGCCGCCTTTAACAAGGCTATTGATTCCGCATGTAGAGCCGAGGATGCCTTCTCCGAACCCGCCGACACGTGCATAAAGGACTCTTGGTCTACGTAATAAAGAAAAAAATCAAAACCCATAGAAAGGTCCTCTTTTGTAAATGAGGCATCTATTAATATTATCCAATCTGAGTTTAAGTTAGACCATTTACAATTGACCAACTTCACCTTTTTGTGATTAATTCCTTGTTGGATTGATTTTTATGGAATAGATTACAAGAATCTATTTATCTCGCTGATCAGGTTCATTGGGTTAGGAGAAATTTTCTCAAAAACTACCGAGAATCTGTATTTCCAAATGAACCAAAGTATGGTGGCTATTTTTTCTACCAGGCTAATTGGATCCTTCACCGAGATCCACCTTTTAACCCAGCTATCCATTGTATCAGTCGCTCTTATTGAGTTGAGTCTGTCCAGCGAAAAACCAAACCAAATAGCTCCAGCGAATTGACAGGATCTGAATAGATGGTTGTCCGTTTCGTGAACTTGTGCATCACACAGCCGACATATAGGATTAATATCTTCATTATGTGCTCCAAGTCTTACTGAAGTAGGGAGAGCTTTTTGAATTAATTTCCAAATGAACAGTTTGCTCATCGGAATCGCCTGGATTTTCCAAATTTTTTCCCAAGGGAAATCCACTGGAGTGTTATCATCATGAACTTGATCAATTAAGAAATTGTAGATGTTTTTTGCAGAGAAGTTTCCAGTGTGATATTGTTTCCATCTCATTTTGTCATGTTCCTGGATTCTTGGAGTTATCGCTAGAATTTTGCTTCTGTCTTCTGGGACGAAAAATTTGTTCAGTTTTTCCCGATTCCAATTATTGTCTTCCGTAATTAACTCTTGAACCATTTTTGGGGCCTGTTCTTGAAGATTGGTAGGTTGAGAGATAATTTCTGCGTTTGGTATACTCGTCCATATCCAGGATAAATTGGATGATCCAGTGGCTTCTAAAGGATGAGAATTTGGAAAGTATTACAGTTTAACCCATAACTGTTCTTGATCAGATATAAGTCGACTGGCAAGTTTTGTAAGAAGAGTTGTGTTGAAGCTGTGAGGATTTTTTATTCCTAGACCTCCTTGCGAGATAGGCTTACATATGCATGCCCAAGCTTTGATAAAGCCCCCTTGCCTCTTTTGTCCTTCTTTGTTCCACCAGAAGTTTATTTGGATTCGGTCCATTTGATCAAGAGTCTCTTTTGGAAGAGCAATTACTTGCATTTGATATGTTGGAAAAGCTTGCAGAATAGATTTAATTAAAACTGTTCTACCTGCCTGGGATAGGAGTTTCGATTTCCAACCTTGCAGAGTGGAATAATATTTTTGAAGAAGCGGCTCAAAATTCGCTTTTCTATATTTGTCAAAAAATAGTGGAGTTCCAAGACAGCTATCTTTTTTCGACATCAAGGGGACTTTAAGAATTCTCGCTATGATTTTCCCGTGTTTGGGATGCAACCGAGGACTAAAATAAAAACTGGATTTTTGGAGATTGACCATTTGCCCAGTGATGTCTCCGAATAAGGATAGAATATCGAGCAGAGTTTTTTCCTCGACTAAATTGGCTTTAGTGAATAGAAACCAATCATCAGAAAAGAATAGATGGGAAATGTTTGGCGCGTTTTTATTGATTTTGAGCCCCGAAATTTTCCTATCGACAATAGCTTTGTCCAGGAGTCTAGATAAGATTTCCATGCATATGAGAAAAAGGTAAGGAGATAGGGGGTCACCCTGTCTTAAACCTCTCGAGGTACGAAATTTTTGCCCAGGAGAACCATTAAGAAGAATTGAGAAAGAGGTCGAAGAAATGCATTGCAAAATGAGATGAACCCAATTTTCACTCCACCCTATCAAAGGCCTTAGAGAGGTCTAATTTCAGCGCCAAATAACCCTTTTTTTCCGCCTTAGAAGTTTTCATAGAGTGGATAAGTTCATGAGCGATTATGATATTGTCTGTAATTTATCGTCCCGTCAGAAAACCAGATTGATTTGGAGAGATTATTTTATTGAGGATGGGCTTTAATCTGTTCGCCAAGATTTTTGAGATTAATTTGTAAATTGTATTACTTAAACTAATGGGCCTAAAATCGCTTAGAGTTTGTGGGTGGACAGTTTTGGTATAAGGGTGATGAAAGAAAAATTAAGATCCGGATTGAGAATGCCGGATTTAAAAAACTCCTGGACTGTGTTGGTGATGTCAGTTCCAAAGATTTCCCAGTTCGATTTAAAGAATCTGGGTTGGAAACCATCGGAACCTAGAGCGCCCCATTGGTTCATTTTCGATAAAGTAATCCAAATTTCATCTCTCGAGGGAATTTGCAGAAGGGAATAATTTTCAGCTTCGGAAATACAAGGCTAAATGATGCTAGAAAAGTCAAAGCTGTTATTGCTGATTTGCGAGGTACCAATATGAGTAAAATGATTGACTAATAGCGAATTGATTTGATCCCTATCTGAAATCCAAATACCTGAAGGTTCTCTAAGACAGTTGATGGAGTTTATTCTTTTTCTATTGGAAGCGGTCGCATGGAAGTATTCCGTATTCTGATCATATTCTTTGAAAAATTTATCTCTGGAAAGTTGATGGTAAAAGTCATTTTTAATCGCGTACCACTTCCCTAATTCTGATTGTAGATTTTTCAAAGTTTCTATATCCTTTGATATGTTACCTCGTCTTTGGATATTATCTATTTTGTTGTTTAAATTTTTGATGTTTTTATGACTGTTTCCAAATATTTCTGAGTTCCAATGGGCTAAGTCGGAGGAAAGGAGTTGGAGCTTTAAGGGTAGGTTTATGTCTGTCGAGCTGTTGGAGTGTAGGTCCCAGGCAGATTTTACCACTGAAGAGAGAGCTGGATGAGATAACTAAGATCTAATACATCTAAATGGTTTATTAGCTTTGATTTTTTCAGGATTAGTATCTAGTAAAATTGGGATATGGTCTGACCCCACTCTAGGTAGGTGAGTTACCTTGGATTCTGGGAAAAGCTGGGACCAGAAATAAGAGATCAATGCTCTATCAATTCTTTCGCATATGTTCGCCTCGCCCTTTCTGTTATTCTGCCAAGTGAATGGAGCACCATCGTAACCCGCATCTAATAACCCCATTGAATTGATTATCCGAATTATGAATGAATTGCTGCTGGAGCTTGCTTTTTCCCCCTTGCTTTTCCTCTGGGTCTAGAATGACGTTTAAGTCGCCGATCAGAATCCACAGTTTATCTACTTGTTGAGCTATGTCTGAGATATAGGTCCATTGTTCAACTTTGTCATCAGTATCAATTGCTCCGTAGACACATGTGATTAGAATCTCTACTGCGCCTAATTTCGTTTCAAAATGACACACATTTAATCTTGAAGATATTAATCGCATGTCAATATTATTGTGCCAGGGAATGACTAACCCTTTCGCTATTCCCACAGAAGGAACGATAAACCAGTCATGAAACTCAGAATTTTTAAAAAATAAATCCATCCGAGACAATAGAGCTTTTGTCTCAGCTAAAAATATAATATCAGGATTGTAGTACTGGAAAAGATAGTGGAAGTGGTCCTTAGTGAGAGGATTTCCTATACCCTGGATGTTCTAGGATAGCAACTTCATTTTGAAAAAAAACCACACTGTCTAGATCAGATTGAAAAAAAAAAAAAAGACATGTAGAGGGGTATTGGAATAGAGAGAACACAAAGGAAAATTAAAGAAGACTATAAAAAAGAGAAAAAATTATTAGGAACGGACAACAAATTCTATAATGTGCAGAAAAACTTGGGATTATTAAACAATCACAGAAAAGGAGTAAAAACTTAGAGAAATAAAAAACAGAGTTCAGGAAAGGAATTGTGAAAAAACAGAAAAAGATATCAATAAGACAGCGCTTACCGACCCTGTAACCACCATAAAAAAATCATTAAATCAGTGTAGCATTTGTTAAGAGGAGAGACGAGAGAAACAAATGGAGCTGACCAAAAAGAGTAGCTGCTGGGATCTAAAAGGAGGGAATATACCAAATGAAACCTTATTTATGGATAACCAATGAAATTGTCGAGATCTGGATAGTTAGATTCTCCCTAAAGGGACGCTAGAAAGGATCATGAGGGTAAACCTTTATCAGTTTTTAACAGAATAGTTTCGAAAGCTGCTGCAATGAATGTCAAACACAAAACAATCCAAGAGGGGTATTTTAATTGTACTGAACCAAAGATCGATGCAAATGAAATCAAAGAGGGGTATTTTAATTGTGAGAAAAACTAAATAGAAGGAACATGGAGATGCAAAAGATGGGAAACATAGCTGAGGATGATTGTTAGGAGCTGCTGGCTACGGATAAGAAGAAAACACTAGAAGTATGCTATTCCACATAAAAGGAAAAAAACACCATGTCTGCCTGACACAAACCCCAGAATAGTTACTAAACGGAAGTAAAAACTATGGAAAATCGACGCAAGTACAACAAACCACTGGGTGATAACTACTCTACATAAAAGAAAACACAACACCAGACTAGAAATGTCTGACATAAACCCCAAAATAGTAATCGAACAGCAGTAATTGTACGAGAAGCCGACAAAATTGTAAATGTATACCAGTGGGTGATAACTATTCTACCTGAAGAATTAAAACCAGACATAAACCATCTAACAGAACCTCAAAATAGTAATCCATGCACGGTGTAGAAACTTATGAAATTTGACTAGTAGCGCCAAAACAGATCATTGCGACATTGAAAGAAACACCTTATGGACAGGAGAGCAATAAAAAAAAAGTAGAAAATGGAGATGCAAGATTAGAATTATTACAAGGAATCCGGAATGCATAGGTGTATACTAATGACCGGTAAAAATATTGGTGTGAAAAACCAAACAGATGAAATATGAAATTAAGAAGCCAAAGAGAGATAGCAGCAAAGAAACTAAATCTGATTAAAAATGGTCAAAGGAAACCCCAAAAATAAAAATTGATGTTCATTAAGAAAAATCTAACCTGAATAAAGATAGGTATCCCTAACTGGAATCAAATTGAAATTCACAAAATTGGTTAAAAAGACCAAAATCAATAATTCCTAGGTGAAAAAGACATTTAGATTTTGATACTGTTTAAATGGACAAAAATATAAAAATAGTCGGGATGTAAACCAGTTTTCATCCTACCTATTTTCAAATTCTTTTTTTTTTAATTTACATCGGGATGCATCCAGTTTCATCCTCGCTATTTTTTAAGTTTTAGACAGGATGAATCCAAGTTTCATCTTTGCTATCTTTTTTGTGTCAATTTCACCCATAATAGTTTTTACTCGTCCATTTGAACATGTTTTAAAATTTTTTGGACAAATGACCCATTTTCCGTTATATTAATTAGGGGTCTAAAATCGTACGTGTCATGAAAAACAAAATTATTCGCTCTTTATTGAAAACAAAAAATCATATATACGTTAGGTCCGAACTATGATGTAAACAAGCCAAGTTAATACCAAAATCTGGTGTCAACCCCATGTTGATTCCAAAATAAAAAATTCAGAAATAAGTTATGTCGAGATTATGGTATCAACAACTGAAGTTGACACCAAAATTCGGTGTCAACAACCGAAGACACTAAAGTATGGTGTCAAACCAATGTTGATTTCAAATTATGATATCAACAAGCCAAGGTAATACCGAAATATGGCATCAACAACCCAAATCGATACCAAAAATTGATATTCTCGGGAAATTAAACCTAACGTGAATCGAACACACATCTTCTGACATGGAGTTGGTGTGCTATCATTAGTATAGCAACTTCAATATTTATGTAGTTTAACTTCACATATTCAAGCAAATGACATTGTTGAGTCAATAATGCATCAAAAGCGAGTATACATGAAAAAATGTAAAAGAGATCCAACCAATAAAGTAGCAGCGGCCTAGAGAAAATGGATGTTGAATATAAAAAAGGACGAATTTAATTACAAGAGTCGAAAAAACATCAAATAGTTTGAATAAGTTTTCTCACGAGTAACAAAGGAAGATGTCTGGCTAACTTGATAAAAAACTATTTACGACAACATCAACAGGTACAGTTGAGAAAGGAAAGATGTACTGTTTAATCTAGATTTATACATTTTTTTCGAACTTAGCGAGTAGAAACATAGAAGGTGGAGCTCCGCGGATCGGGCGATAAACCGAGTCGAATCATCTTCAACCGATTCAAATAATTTTGAACTCCAGATGCTTGCATGTCTTTGATTTGATAAGTTTTCTCATTTTAAACCTATATTGTTTAGCTTTCATTAATTACTTCTTCTTATCTCTTGTTCTAGTTCTTTCTATAAAAAAAAAAAAAAAAAAAGTCCGGCTAATTCTTCGTGGCTTACCGGCCATGTAGCCAAACGTAGTATTTGCGAATTTATGGCGAGAATTCTTCTTCATCCTCATGATGGCCGTCATTTTTAGCTGCGATTTCATCTATCCAAGAAATATACATCAGATACTCTAGCTTCACATCATAATTTGTGGTTTTCCAATCCTAATTTAAATCACAAAATTGGTTAAAAAAGACCAAAATCAATAATTCCTGGGTGAAAAAGACATTTAGATTTTGATACTGTTTAAATGGACAAAAATATAAAAATAGTCGAGGATGTAACTAGTTTCATCCTACCCATTTTCAAATTCTTTTTCTTATTTTTAATTTACATCAGGATGCATCCAGTTTCATCCTCGCTATTTTTTAAGTTTAAGCCAGGATGAATCCAGTTTCATCCGTGCTATCTTTTTTATGTCCATTTCACCCATAATAATTTGTACTCGTCCATTTGAACCATGTTTTAAATTTTTTTGGACAAATGACCCATTTTCCATTAATATAAATCCATCTCCAATGGTTGGACCCTACAAACTAGGAGGGGTGGCAAAATAAATACGAAGGTGTTAAAGAAAATCTTATTTACACCTCCTCGTCATACTTTCAATTATTTTATTTTTTAGAAATTAGTTAAAGTAAAAATAAATGGTTAAGATCTTATCATATAAAATATTCTAAGGAATAAACCCTTTACTATTGGAGATAGTTTTTTTAAATATGGAGTCCTATGTTTACTATATGTCTAAAATTTCATAATTAAAAGTCTTAATAAGACTTCCACGTAGGATTTTTTGAACGTGCAATTGGGGGATATGGGAATTAATTGGGGGATATGAATTACTTCCCCCAACCCATGGTGTGTGCTAAGGGGTGACTTTTAGGGGCGAAAATACTAAAACACCCTTCCCTCAAAATAAAAATCAAAAAACTTAAAATCAAAAAACAAAATCATATTCCCTATTTCCATCTCCACTTTTTATTAATCTTTTTAGGGTTAAAACATTGAAACCCAAATGTTCCCCATTCTCTTTCAAATTCTAAATTTTCCCCATTTCCTTTCAAATTCTTTTCTCCTTCTCTCCGCCTAGGAAGTGATGAAGAACATGTCGGAAATGATAAAGAACATCTTAGGAGATGATGAAGACCATGCCGGAAGTGATGAAGACCATGCCGGAAGTAATGAAGAACATGTCGGAAATGATGAAGGTCATGTAGGAAGTGATGAAGACCATCATAGGAATTGATGTAATTCAATGCCGTAACTAAATTCGGCATGCTCGATATAAATCTATTAATGCCGGTAGTCAAGTGAAAAAAATCAATTTTCTAAATACTTTTCATCATGTGCCGGCATAGAAATTTAGGATGAAGACCACACCGGAAGTGAGTTAGGAATGGTTATTTAGGATGAAGACCACGTAGGAAGTGCTTTCAAGAACATGTCGGAAATGATGAAGACCACGTAGGAAGTGATGAAATTCAATGCCGGCATGCTCGATATAAATCTATCAATGCCGGTAGTTAAGTGAAAAAAAAATCAATTTTCTGGATACTTTTCATCATGTTCCGGCATAGAAATTTAAGCAAAAACCATGCTCGATAATTTTCTGGATACTTTTCATCATGTTCTGGATACTTTTCATCATGTTCCGGCATGCTCGAAAATCAGATAACTGTGCCGGAAGTAGACTGATTAAAACCAGAAAAAATAGGTTTTGAAGATCATGCCGGCACCAAGCTTTTTCAGCAGCAACAATGGTGGATTCAAAGAAAAAAAAATCAAATTTTCAACCTCTTAGCAGCAATTCTCTCATCACAATCATCTTCCATTTCAAAAAAAAATTTCCACTCATAGCAGCAATTCCTTCTACTCCTCACTCACACAAATTAAAATAAAAACAAACACTAATCTATCCCCCAAATACTTAAGATTTTTACTAATTATTATTAATCACTAATCCTGATTAATGAGGGCTAGATTAGGAATTAAAAAAATACTAAGATAAGGGGTGACCCCGATTTGATATTTGGATCCAATTTTTGTCTTTTTCCTCTATCCCCCAATTAGTTTTGATATCCCCCAATTAATTCTTCGATTTTTTACACCCACTGTTGGAGATGCTCTGATGCTGAGATCTTCAACATTAAAACAAAATATCTTAATTATATAGAATATAAAATAAAAAAAAATCATAGCAAAGCAAAGCAAAGCCAATGGTATTAGAGTGTAATTTTTTGTTAGTAAATAATCAAAAGCTAAGCTATTTTAAAGAGTTCATTTTAAATTAAAGTAAATTCATATTTGGATCTACATAACTAGAAATTAAGAGAAATGAACATCATAATATTTATATTTAAATCTAGATAAACATGATTATATTTTTTTTTTCCTGAACAACAGTTTTAGTAAATAGAAATTGACAAAATTATGACTTGGAAATATTTGAAGGGTCTTACTGAAAGTTTATATAAGACTTGCTCTTAGACTGTTGTTATAATTGGGCCGACCGAGCGAAGCGAGGGAGGTCCTTTATATGGCCACTTTTTTGTAAAATCTAAGTGATCAATTACCACAAAAAGATTGGAAATGGTTAGGGCCGAAAAACCAAAAATGTCCCTCCCTTTTAGTCCAATTACTATAACTCCTAGTGTATCCTATCTTTTCAGGGGTATAATTGAAAAACAAACTTTAATATAACATATCTAAAAATCCGTGCCTTGGAATTTTACAAATTTTATCTCGTTAGAAAGGTTATAAAAAACTCTACGCAACAAGTACAAACAACAATATCAAATTTGGAGCTTTTAACGAAAAAAATCGGAAATATATATCATTTTAGGCACAAATTTAGAAAATTAAATGTATATCCATTATGCAAACCATCACAAAGGATACATAATACTTTATGTAGCAAAATATTGGTTTATGCATCAACTAATTTTCCATTGCAACTAATAAAACGATGTACTCCATCCGTTTCAAGAAAAATGATACTATCATTTTAGGCACAATTCTCGAAAATTGAATGCATAGCCATTATGCAAACCACCACAAAGGATGCATAACACATCATGCAACCATATTTTGGTTTATGGATCGACTAATTTTCCGTTTCAGGAAAAATGATACTATCACATCCCGTTTTGGGAAAAGTGATACTTTCGCTCCGTTTCGGGAAAAGTGATACTTTCGTCATTTGGGAAAAGTGATACTTTTTTCGTTTCGGAAAAAATGATACTTTGCTTCATTTCGAAAAAGTATCACTTTTTCTGAAATGGGGCGAAAGTATCACTTTTTCAAAACGAGGAGAAAGTATCACTTTTCCGAAACTAGGCGAAAGAATCACTTTTCCGAAACGGAGAAAGTATCACTTTTTCCGAAACGGGTGAAAGTATCGATTTTTTCCAAACGGGGAGAAAGTATCACTTTTTCGAAGCGAGGCGAAATGTCATTTTTTAAACGAGGTGAAAGTATTACCTTTTCTCAAACGGACTAAAGTAGTCGTGGACAAACTCCATCTTCATATTCTTCTTCGGTCCGCCCTCCCACGCTAGTGGCAACGGTCGTACTAGTAATATGTAATGATCACTCCTAATTTTTATAATTTCACTGTTGAAAATAAAATTTTGTAGAAAATCTAGTGGCTAAGAAAAACTAGCTAGACATTCAGTTGAAGATGCTCTTATATGATGAGTATCCTACCTTGTACTATTTTGCTATACTAGATTTTCATGTTTTGGTTTTGGAGTATTATTACTCTTGTTTTGATATTTTCTTGTGGGAGGCTTAAGGTCAAATCGATAGAGAGGAAGACGGAACCATTCATTCGTCCAACAAGAATTAGGTGGGGGCATATAATGCGAGCAAATGCTGTTGCCAATAAGGTAGATGTTAAGGGGCAGACAACCAATTAGTTCATGCAAATGCTAGCGTCTTCATGACATCATCTCGGTAATCGGTTGCTGGCATCATCAATCCTCTTTTAACCAGCATTAGAATATCTAATTGAAATTTATTTTGACTCCGGTAGTAAAGCAGAAGAGCCGAAAGGCTTTTGAAACGTGTTGGTTTGGTGGATTTATTAACCTAATTTGATTGGGGGCCATACATTTTAATTGGGGGCCAAGCACTAGAGGACAAAAAAGGTCACCCAATTCTAATTTGGGTCACCCCTTATAAAAATAGTTTCTAAATGGCTAAAATGCCCCTGAGTGATTAGTTTTAAGATTTAATTAAGTTGATTAGTGGGATAATTTTGTTTAGATAAAATCGAGTTTTGGGATTAAAATTTGGGGAAATTTTAGTTTTGGGTTTTTTTGAGAAGAAGAAGAGTAGTTTTGAGAGGAAAAACTAGGGTTTTTAGAAATGAGTGATTCAAGTGAACCCGCACCTCAAAACAATCGAGTAAACCTCATATACTCTTGAAATTGTCCGAATGGTGTTCCAAGGGGTCGATTGATGGTTACTATGGAACTACTCAGAGTGAGGGTCGTTATAGTCGGGTGTTGTATACGCCAACGACCCTAAAGAGTCGTCACACTGTTGACACACATGGCGACGACTCTAACCTGCAACTTTTAATGGTGATGAAAAATCGTCAAGGTGGTGTGTTAAACCATGACGACTGTTTATAATGTTCACCTAGAGTCGTTAGTTGATTCGTTTAATACCCAGACGACTCTCGAATCCAAACTCTGTATAAAAAGGCAAGTTTTTGTGTTTGAGTCGTCATAGGGATATTCTGATATACTGACGACCCTAACCAACCATTTATAATGTTAACCTAGAGTCGTTAACCAATAACAAGGGTCGTCAAAACAGGGTCGTCATTTTCAACCTAATATGGTAACGACTCTATTCGAGGGCAAAAAATGTTGAAGTAGCAGAATTAGGGTCGTCATCTTCATCCTAATACACTAACGATTTTTCATAGAATCCGCATGCAAATGAAAAGTCGTTAGGGGTTTTCATTTCGATGCTAACGACTCTTACACTGAAATTTCGATACTAACGAATACAAGGTGGGTTTAAGTTCACATATCTTCTAATTGGAAACATAGCTTTCTTGGGTTTTGATTTTTGGCGACGATTACGCGATGAATCGGTTGAAGAAAAAAATCTCTTCAAAATAGTCATTAATGGTGGTGGTGGAGAAGAGAACGGGGAGGAGAGGAAGATGAAGAAGAGAAGCCTAATTAAGGTTTTTAATTAAGGTTAACTTATTTTTAATGTTGAGTTTTAGGTAAGGGTAAAACAGTCTTTTCAATATCGGATTAATACGCCCCTCAAAATTTTGGGGTGCAAATAAAAAGTCATGGCCCCCAATTAAAAAGTATGGCCCCCAATCAAATGAGGTTTATTAAAGGGGAAACATATGGGCGGGCACCATGGGATTTCCTTGTGAACAAGTGGAGCTGATTTCACATGTCTGAGTCCGTCCGTCATGTGATGTTGAGGATGATGCTGGATATAGATCACATAGCCAAGAAAACACTCAGAGCTTTCTCTTTTCTGCTCCTCATGCATTCTAACATCTCCTAAAAGAACCATTAATTAGTTTATGTTAAAGAGTTTTTCTGCTTGTCATCCGTATTGCCTTAAGATTCTCATATAAGTCGGTCTTCCCACTAGTTTAAGGTTGGGCCAACCGAATAGGAAAAGTGCACATAATTTTAATACTCCCTCCGTTTTAGGAAAAGTGATACTTTCACTTTTTCAATTTGGCCTATTTTGATACTTTCACTTTTTCATTTTTGCCTAAAAATAGGCCAAATTGAAAAAGTGAAAATATCACTTTTCCTAAAACGGAGGGAGTAATATTTTGTCTACAGTTCTGTCACTCACATTCCCAACTTCACTATAAATACACCTTATTATCTCCACTCATCAACCTCAATTTATCAAAAACAAACTTAAGTTTTCTTTTTACAATTACAAGTTTAGGATTTTTACTCTTCTTCCTTGAGAAATCATGGCTTACCGTGGAGGAAACCGTGACTTTTCATGCGACACTAGCTATGAAGGGTAATTTCATCTTGCTTTCTTTTTTGTCTAGTACCAACTCTAGTCTCTCCTGTATTGCTGTGTTTTTTGATTCAGTAAAATATGGTATATATAGTTCTTATTTCAACAAAAAATCAACATGGGTTTTGAAGTAAATTCTCTGTTATTTACATAATTAATTTGACGGTGGTTTTATTGATTGTTAACTACAGGTGCAAGGTGTACCCAGACTTTGATGAGAGCTACAACACTCAAAGCTTTATGTTTGGTGTTGCTCCTCGTACATCGTAAATCTCTCTCTCTATATATATATATATGGGTGTGATAAGCCTCGGTATATCAACAGTGATGTTCATTGTGCGTGATGCATGCAGGTTTGGACCAGGAATGACAGTAGAAGGAGATGACGATGATAATACTAGTAGTTCTGGTATTAAGATTCAGGCTATTTAAGCCCATCAACTTTGACGGCCGGGTGGAGATGCACACTTAATTAGGAAGTAATATCTATGTGCCCTTGTTGTCTAGTTTTTAAATGTTGTTGTATGAATAAAGTTGGATATGTGTATGGTTGTTCTGACCAGTACGACCACCATATATAGCTAGTCAACTATAAGTAACTAATGTGTTGTCTTTTATGTGTGTGTTTGGGTGTCTTCTCCTTCTCCGGGTTTATAAATCTTATCAATGAAAGATCAAGGACTTTATCCTTGTATTAATGTTTGTCTCCATGACTCTGTTACTCCAGTTAGAATTTGTTGTTGAGCAAACCATTTGATTTTTATTAAAGGGAGAGCAAAAAGAGATCCGAGGAGAGCAAAAACTGTAATCAACTCGTTGATTAGGTCGAGTTTAATATTTTTATGCGAGTCAGACAAAGTTAGCCTTAGTGACACACAAATACTTCCCACGATTTACATAAAATGAATCAACCTAACCCCCTCTCGTCTTCTTCATATCACCTGCAGAGAAAAATTTTGATGGGGCAAAAACCGATGGGGCATGGGGACGAATAGGAATCCAACACATGTCCTTCATTTCCTTACCTTTTTTTAGCTAATTGAAGTCTTCAAAATTTATACCTGATTTACCCTTCCACAAATATTGTTAACTTCGTGTGACTTCTCTCATGTATTAAAAAGTTTCTTTGTAATTTTGTAACCGAGACCGATCGGACTAGTGATGGCATGATAAACCAAAGGAAATTTCATGCTATCACTTTTAATTCATATGAGATCAGTTCCATGCTACTGACAAAATGATTTGATGAAACAATGGGTTTGCAGCGTTTGCTCTTGGTAAATGAGGAAGGCGAATAATTTTGGAAGGATATCACAAGTATAACTGTAATTTCCTATTTTTACTCGACCCATAATATTGGGGACGGGGGAAAATTTGGGACAGAGGATCTGGAGTATGGAAGTCAAAATGAAAATTAGTTAAAAATGGCAAAGAAAAGAGGGACAAATGTCGAACTCCTACTCGTCCCCATGCCCCCATCCGTATTTGCCCCCATCAAAATTTTTCTCTCACCTGCAACACCTACTCGTTCCCTAACCCTATAAAATCTCGCTTTGAAGTTTCATAAAACAAAAAAAAGTGTTCGGCCAAAACAATTTTGTTCGCCGGTTAAAAAAATAATTTATCATATTTTGAATAATCAACTAAACTACTGATCATCATCCTAGAGATATTAAGACAAGAACAAAAAAGTGAGTATCTGCTGATGAAGAGTGTGAGATTAAGAGAATTCTTCCACTGGAGTTTTTAGTTGATTTATTCAAAATACGACAAATTATTTTTTATTTCTTATTTGGGAGGATCAAGTTAATCTAAATATTCAGTTTGACCTCTTTATTCATTACCTTGAAATCTGATCATGATATTGGGTACAACCTGATTTCTAATTATATAGGATAGCCGTAAATCTTTCGTGGACTTTCCTTTGTTTGGTAAAACTTACTATAGTTATTACTGTGAACACGGAAATCAGGTGAGCATCCACGTGTTCACAAACAATCTCAGCCTGAATTGAATACACGCATTAAAGTGTGAATAAGTATAATATGCCTAGGTAGATGATGATTCACTGATTCCAAACCCCGCGGGTTTGTCATGATCTCCTCAACATCCAAAATCATAGATCTAAGATGTAAACACCTAAATAAAGCTATATGAATGTTGAATGTAAAGGAGTCGATGGTTTACGTGGTTCAGCACTAAGGCCTACGTCCACGGATCCGGGGATATTCACTATAAAGTGTGATTTACAAAAGTAATCACAAGATCTTTGGTATTCATCAACCTCATAGGTTGATACTCATACTTACTTCTCACTATTCTCTCTCCTATTCCTTAGTTCTACTCTCGATCCCCCCTTTTTGTGGAAGGGATGTACATATATATAGCCAAATCGAGTGGGCCCACTGACAAATAGCTGTTGAGATCTTATCTTCTTGTGCTCTGTGCATGGTCCGCGGACTTCCCTGTCACTCCGCGGCTTCTACAATACCCAAGTTCATTACGCTGACTAACCCTCGTTTTCTTCGTTGGTCGTCTAACACGTGCCCTCTGAGCAGCATTAAATGCGAGTGGTTGGGGCGGTCCGATCGCGCCCGCGGTGTCAGTCCTCCCTTGTCACGTCTGTGTCAGTTGGACTATCCCCAGCCGTTGATTACATCTCCCCTCGTGATGGGGTAGAGTAACTCTTTGGTGTTGCGCGAGATTACCTACCTTGGATGCTCCCTCATCTTTGACCATTGGTCTTGACAGATGGCGCGTCGCCTATATATCATGGATGCCCCTACGTGTCATTCCTCTTTATGACGCGGCCTCCACGTGGGTTCTGCTAGTACACGTGGCGATGGAGATAAATAAGTGTACTTACAATTTGCCCCTCTTCTTGTGACTGGGCGCTAGCCTTAGTTGGAAGAAGAATCGTGTGGTACGTTTTTATCTCTCTCCTCATAACTTCTCCTAAAAAGGTGCTACCTGCATTTATTGTGCACGTTTCCCCTATCAGGCCATAAGCGCCCTTTGGGTAGTGGACGGTTTCTCTTGATCTTATAAAAGAGAAGAATGAGAGAATGTGAATTAAATTCACATTCTTTGTTTATTCTTCTGTTCCATTGTCTTCTTCATCTTCTTAACTTCCCTCGACACCATTATTGCCGATCTGAAGTTTGCTGCTTTTCTTCTTTATTCTTGCATTTGCCGCCTTCGTTGCCACCTTCGTTCTGCTGCTGCTTTGCTTTACTCTTTGAGGTTCGGGTATGATTTTTACTCGTTTACTCGCCATGCCTAACCCTGTTGAGTTTATGATTTTTACGGTGATGCGTCAATGATGAATTTAATCTTATGTATATCACGGGATTTGAGAGTTGACGCCACTGAGCCGTGTGTTTCATCGGCCATGCTTTGATTTTATTTTTCTTCTTTTGAGTTTGAATAATAGTTTGAGAGTTTAAGTAATTGTAGATGAAATCTAGGGTTTTCTTCACGTTTCTTCTTGTTCTTGATTTTCTTACTTTTCGATCTTCCTTGCCTCGATTTGCACTTTTATTTGTGTTTGTGCCCGCACATATGTCCGATCGTCCGCGGGTTCCTTACCAAACTCTTCCGTCAAGTCCTCGGCATCTCCTCGGAGTGATTCCAATATTAGGGGTGGAGCTTCGCCTTCACTTATCCGGGTAATCCTCGGGATGGACGAACATCCTCGTCCCCGGGTCGGAGGCCTTCGCTTAAAAGGGGTGATCCGCCGCGAGGGTCTAGATATGCCGTGAATCGCCCTAGAGGTGGGTCTCTAATAAGCAAGCAGAATCCGTGCACTTTGAACCTTTAGATGTGCGCCTCTCGCACCAAGCCTCCACCGCGGACTAATCCACTCGTGCCTAGTTCAAGTAAGTCAACTAAGACTCGGCCTTGAAGAGAAAGGCTGCGGAGATAGAATCTTCGGAGATGTAGTTCCTCTCAAGAAAAGGCGGCGGGTTCGCGGAAGATACTACGGGAGATGCTTTCGAGGATGACTCTCGTTTGTTACTTTTCGTCCTTTACCTTTGGGTAATAAGAAGTTTACTTTCGGACACATTGATCTTGAGGCCTTCAAGTTGAAGCACGGTCTTGACACTTCCAAGTGCGTTTTTATGCCCCTGATAAAGATGTAACTTATGAGATGGTTACCAATTACCAGTATGATGCCTTTCATTTGCTGACGACCGTGGGTGCTTTCGAGGCTGGTTTGATGTTTCCTTTGTATAAAGTCGGTGATGATTTCTACTATCGGGTCTTGTCTAGCCACGATTTCGCCAAGAAAAGTCATAATCGTGGGGTGCAACGGTTGTGAGAAACTATCTTCGCCATCTCGAGAATGTTATCTTCGTAGCAAGGGGAAACGATGATGACTGCTATGCCCTAAATTAGAAAAGGAGAAAGGGTGGTATACTACGAAAATTTCAACAAATCCTTTGGAGATTATGTTAACAGGAATACTCGTAAGCCAGTGGTCGTGAGTCGCGGAACATTGCTCTGTTAAGGGGAAGTTCGACTTTTGAGCGAGGTAAGTGATTCCAAGATGGCGAGGGTTCCTGGTGTTGAAGGTCTTCCTATTCCGTGATGAGAGAATTAAGCGTGATCATGACTATGAATGGTGCCGCCTTTGTTCTTGAAGTCGTTGGTCCGTGGGCCTATGGTTGGGTCCCTGGACCCCATGGTTGTGACCCTGCGTTGTGATCCTTATCGCGAAGCTTCTCCCCGCTCGTTATGCCCATTCGCCCTTGCGAGATGAGTTTTGTAGGTATGGATTTTGCTTATAATCGCGATGTTGATGACGCGGAAGACGAAGATATCTCGATGCTAACCTTCTTCATGAGAATACTAATGTTGCTAAGGTGTGTTGTTTGTTTTCTCGTATATATGCCCCTTCGTTTTCTTAAATAATGATGATTATGCCAAGGAAAGGAGATGCCAATGGCTCTTTTATCATTATGTGTCGTAGGTGCGTAGAAATAAGAAGATCAATCCAAAGCAATCGTCGAAATCTCCCACCGAGGGTTCCACACACTTCGAGGATGTGAACAGTCCAGTGGATGGTGATGAGGATGTTTCCGATGGGGAAGAGCGAATTGAGACTTCTCCGCCCGTTCAAGAAGTAGATAGTATTGACGGTGGGAGCGTTGGTGGAGGTGATGGTGATCCGGCCACTGGTGGTGGTGGTAATGATCAGGCCACTGGTGATGGTGGTGGTGATCAGGCCACTAGTGGAGGTGGTGATGATCAGGCCACTGGTGGTGGTGGTGATGATCAGGCCACTGGTGGTGGTGGTGATGATCAGGCCACTGAGGGTGGTGGTGATGATCAGGCCACTGGTAGAGGTGGTGATGATCAGGCCACTGAGGGTGGTGGTGATGATCAGGCCACTGGTAGAGGTGGTGATGATCAGGCCACTGAGGGGGCTACTAAGTCAAGTGGGGTTGTTGTGGACAAGGGTAAGGGAATTGTTCTTGGTAGTGGTGACAAGGATGGGGATGCTTATTGCGAGTTTTCCTTTGGTAAGGTTTTATCCGGGGAACAATCATTTGACATGGCCACGATTATGGGGCTTGTCTCGGACTTCAATCTGCTTCAGTGGTGATGACTGGAATGTTCTTAAGGATAGTCTTTGTGGAGGTGACCCCACACGCGGATCGATCTTTGGGGTTTTGGCGGTGCATCCCGAGGGTTGTGTTGACACCCTCCTCCACTTGGTGGGGCTTTGGTGCTAAGTATCTCGGTGCTTCGCTTGGTGGGAAGCCCTCAGACTCTTCCTCAGATGATTTCTCGCGGTCCTTGGTCGCGGATGGTGATGATGCTGTTTTGGCGTGGCTGCAAAAGAAAAACTTGCTTGTCGTGCCTCATCCTTTTGTGATTGAAGGGGAAAGAGTTCGGACTCTTTTACTCGCAGGCATATGGAGCTAACCCCTGAGGAGGTGGTAGATCGAGGGTGGGGCAAGAATCTTGTGGCCAGCGGGATTGATCTCGTGGTGGATCCTCCCCCTACGGTTGCTGGCATGATGGCCATTCTTGATGGGTACCAGGTCTGATTATCCCCAGCAGCGGTTATTGGAGGTTTGTCCTGCTCTTTCTACCCACGATTTTGCTTAAATGTGTTGTGAACTAATTTCCCTTTTTGATTGATAAATGATGAGGAGTGAGTATTGTAACCACCATCTTTACCGGCTCTTCAAGGCTAAGTCTCTCAAGTTAGAAGGGAAGCTCCGGCATTATGAAGAGACGCTTACGAGCGTTGAAGCTGCGGTCTCTGCTAAAGATGAGGAGATAGCAGAGTGAAGGGTGCAGCTTAAGCGTAAGGAGCGGCGGGGACGCGGAAGAGGCGAAGGCTGCGTTACGGAAAGCCGGTTAAGGCCAAGTTAGCGGTTCTTTGAGAAAAAATCTTCGTCTATTTCGAGTGTCTGCGTCTCCTCGTCTTTGATAGTTACATGTTCCTTATATGTTACGAGTTATATTCTTCTTCCCTCCTCATTGTCTTGTCTTGGTGGGTGGAGTCCCCGAGTTGTTGTGGCTTCGGAATGAGAGAACTCGTCAAAAAGGTCGTATTGCCGAGTTAGTTGAAAAACTTAAGAGTGAATCGGCGAAATGGAATGCCCGCGGATGTTCATAACGCTATGGCCGAAGAATGGCGTAAGAAAAAGCTTTGCTTGGTAGATACGCAAAATCAAAACAACCATGACTAGTCATTTATTCAACGGGGCTCTTTCAAATGGTTTATTTGGGCACTGAGACATTCGTGACAACCCATCCAAAGTTATCCATCTTATTCACACAATGAATTGAAAGAGTATAGTCACCCATGATGTGATTTTAACAAGTTGTAGTAAAGTGGTAGTAAAGGTTGTCGTTCACTCAGACTTGTAAAGACTCGATTTTAGAAAACTCTAAAAACAAAGGAAATATATATACAAGTTTTGTCACAAATATCGAGAGATTACTGAGACTCGGGATTCCACCATAATTCATTCATGCGATTCAAATATTTATTCCAAACAATTATAACTCAAATAATATCGACTCTAATTCTTGCCAAGGTTGATTTTTAAAAGATTAATCGTAAATCACAAGCATGACGCATCAAAAGCACTTAGACCAAGCATACATCATCAAACGAAATCACAACTAATTAGTGAAAATCATAAAACAATTAAATCAAGTGCAAGTAGTCATACAAGAATTAAATATAATTACCACATGCATGAAATATGGCTTCCTCCGTCATCCCAGTGTTGGGGTTTAGCTCCTCATGTTATTCACGTGCTCAAAGTAGATGTTCATAGCTCAAAAGGGTGAAAAACAAAAGAAAACTACTAAAGTAGCGACTTTGTAACGATTATAATTATTACGAAGTCACCATTCGAAGGAACCCTAACAGACATGTTGCGAACTCAACTATTTGTTGGAAAAATTATTCTGAGCTAATGAAATTTGAAAGTATAGGCAACGGTTTCGCGACCTTCTTCCTCCATTGTTCCACTGGTTATCTTCTTCTTCTTCTAGGTCCCGGCTTTGTAGAATTCCCTGGATAATTTTCCGAGCTTCTGTGGTGCCTCTAAACCTCCCCAAAGTTCTCTCCCCTGTTGTATCGAGATATATAAGGAAGTTTCCTTCTTTTCTTCAAAACCAAATTCCTCTCACCCCATATTCACTGAACCAGGCCCAAACAAATCCAAAACAACCAAGAAGTCTCGAGAAAATCTCGTTCAAATCTGATCTGAAAAGTTCGCAGCCGAGACTGCAAATTTCCCGCCAATGTTTGTTTCCAAACCGTGAAGAAAGGTTTCCCCCTAACCAGAGTGGGGTGCAAATAGCCGTGGGGGGGAATAGTAACTCTGGGGTACAAATAGCGGTGGATACCCCTTATCAACTAGAGTGCCCCTTATCCAAATGAGAGGTCCGTATAGTAATTTTCTCCCACGAGCGCAAATACACTTTTCGAGCCAGTTTCGCCGCAAAAGCTTATTTTCCCCAAAGCACCTATAAAGACATAAAAAGCCATAATAAATACGAAATCGAGCACTAATAATAGATACAATTGAGATTATATCAGACACAAAAATGTGTCTATCAAATACCCCCAAACTTATTATTTGCTAGTCCTCGAGCAAAAATAAAATAAAATCCTAACTCATTTATCGCAGGGCATCGTCGATTGCATTTAGCGTATGCAATAAGCCTTTAAACCCCTAGGTGGCCCTAGTGGCCGAGTTATAGTCTCGGGAGGGTTTACCAGAGGTGTACCCACAAAACCTTTATATTCCAGACCTTAGCTATTTACGCAGAACCTTGGAAAGCACTAAAGAATCTCCTTGGTTGGCATACTTATTGACTACAGGAGGAAGTACCCCGATGCGAAATTCCAATTGTTGTACACGAGTTTGCACTCAAGCATACTAAAATTCATATATAAGTCACAAAGCTCTACTCAGATAGTCACACTATGGACATCAATACCCGGAGTCAAAACTAATCACATGGATAGATCAAGAAGATGGATATAGAGAAAAACATAGATGGTTTTGATGTTTACTAAGTGATCGATGTTTCCCATATACGTCTCGAAGGCCACTTTGCCAAAATGAACCTATCCTAATGGACCGAGATACGTGTCCGACTAATATCAACACAAGTTGGCATATACAAGGGAACCAGTGGTCGACAATCCTAATTCTAGATCAACACGTCTGGCATATACAAGGGAACCAGCGGTCGATTTATTCACTGAACATTAATATTTTTTTTTTTAACTTTTTTTTTTTTTTTTTTAGTATCTGAATCACTCTAATTCACCCTAGCATTGGTAACAACTTGAATCGTGGGCCCCACCTAATCACTTAGAGAAACATAGTTTAAAAACAAAACAAAATAAAAACAAGTGAAAAGGACTCAACGAGATTGGTGAAACTATCATGTTATTTCTAACACCTCGAGCTCGTGCTTTTATGAATAGACTCTTTAGATGTTGCCATCTAATCGATTGGTTCCTCAACTCCTACAACCAAAATGCTTCCATCCACTTAGATTGGTTAGTGCCATCCTTAATAAGCATAAATTTCTAGGCTCTGGAGTTTAACAATGCAACTAAAACTTTCTCCCATACCCCCAAACTTAAATCTAACATTGTCCTCAATGTTCTAAAGATAAAATTAAAAGCATGAACAAGGAGAAACTGTTACCATTTGAAGTAAAAGAGTTAAGGAAAGATATTACCGTGTCGCATGAATGTTGGGTTACCTCCCAAGAAGTGCTAAGTTTAAAGTCTTCAGCCAGACTAAGAAGGGATTAGTCACCTCATAAAATCATAAAATAATAGCCGAAATTTACATGGGTCATCAAAACCAAATAAAGCTACCACAAATAAAAGGAATCGCAACATGCCAAGAAAATCAACAAATAAAGCACACCCTTGTCTAGTTTCTGTTTAAGACAACTAAATCTAGCTGTGGTTCGGAGTTCGAGCTCTATGAAAGGGTCTAAATAAATTTCTTTGGGCTTGCATTCCTCATAAGTAAGATCCAAATTATCAAGTTGTAGAGTCTGGAAAAACTCAAATAAAAACTTAGAAGCACATAATAATAACTTGAATAATTGAGGATCCTCTAAGTCAATCAGATTTGACTTACACAGTATCCACAATGAGAGCGATGGTCTTCCTTTAACAAATGTGTCGACCTTAATCTCCTAAAGTAATTAGGCTTAGTCTCAAAACTTAATAACCGACACATTTGAAATTCATACATTCCCACAATTGGTTGAAAAATATTTGGTGGGAAAACAAAATCAATCTGGGTATCATAGCCTGGGTTAACCACATCAACCAGAGGATGGGTTTCTAATAACTGAACTTCCTTATGGACATCACTAGGTTCAGGAAAACGTGTATGAAGATAATCTTTTAAAATGGTTGAGGCACATATGTCAAGTCCCAAGTGAGGGACCTTTCTAAGAGTTAAAGCACATGGAGAATGATAATCACCCCCAAACTTAGAGTTTTCAGTGTCTCTAGAAAGACTAGTCACAACTTCCCTAATTTCAAGGTCATCTGATTCCTGAAAATGGTCAATTGATTCTTCTAAGTCGGGTTCATCCTCACTCATCTCTACGAGTTCATTTTCTTTTTCTAAGTCTATTGTTTCTACATCGCTAGACTCAAAATATACCCGTTCCTCTAAACCATAATCGGATTCGTAATCATAAGGAAAAACTACATCGTCTAAAACGGTGGTATCTCTAGTCAAATCCTCGTCCTTTTGAATAGGTGAATAATTATTAAAATTATTTGGATTCAAACTAGAAATAATGTTATCGTTGTTAAGCTCAATTGGAGTAACGAATTCCTGATCACTATGCCTACTCATTTCAAATTCTTCATCAACACTATCCTCATCATAATCATCATTGTAATAACATGAAAATGGTCGAACCTCATCTAAAGTAGTGTTACCAATTCTAACCTCGTCATCTTGATTATGCAAATAACTATCTTCATTTTCAAAGGTACTATTGGAAACACTATATTGGAAATTAAAACTATCTTGAGCATTTCTTTCCGGGCCTCTATGACATTTTCTCGAGTCGACTCACATGACTTCCGATTTCATCTAGGAAAGAAGGTTCACACGTTGCATTGCTTTCGTCCAAAACTAAGTTATTCATTGCATCTGAACTACGTGTTGACTCAAGTAACTTTTGTGTTGACTCGGCTAACTTACATGCGGACTCTAGTAGAGAGGAATTTTGCTCGTATGACCGGTGGGTGTATGGATAGTAATTGGGCTCATCATGGTATGAGCCATAACCTTGAAAAGGCTGATGTTCCCAACCACTATTCACACTATGGTCAAAGTAGTAACGTCCATTTTGAAACTCAGTCGGATATTTGTTGTATTGGCTATTGTAATACCTGTTCGACACTCTATTCGCAGGGGTGTGAGTTGTCACACAGAATAAAACCCACTGACAGGGGATTCGTGGGTGGATAGAGTCTTACCTCCCGTACCGAGACGGGCGATGAACCGTTGAAGTCGACTCGAGCCACCGACTCCGATGTCGGTGTACGAACCCGAGGGGCCGAGACAAAGATGAATGCTTGTCGTCCTTCCCTGCAAACAGTTTATATTTAATTTTTAACCCTTCCTTAGGGTTTTAAAAATATTGTCCAAGTCCAGAGAAAATAAAGTCCAAAAAGTCCAAAAATAAAAGAAAAATTACAAAAATACAACCCTATTTACAGTTTCTAAAAATAAAACAAAATAGAACAACTATGTACAAAATCTTCTTCACTCCTTGGACTCCTCTTTTCTTTCCTTCTTTGGCGATGCTTTACTTTTATAGCACTTTTTCTTTCCTTGTAGCTTCGCTCCAAATCTGAAAAGAATCGAAAAATACCAAAGGCGTAAAAAAGAACAAAAAATAAATAAAAATAAACCTAAAACAAATCTAAATACAAGTCCGCGTCGGCGGCGCCAAAAATTGATGTGATTTTAACAAGTTGTAGTAAAGTGGTAGTAAAGGTTGTCGTTCACTCAGACTTGTAAAGACTCGATTTTAGAAAACTCTAAAAACAAAGGAAATATATATACAAATTTTGTCACAAATATCGAGAGATTACTGAGACTCGGGATTCCACCATAATTCATTCATGCGATTCAAATATTTATTCCAAACAATTATAACTCAAATAATACTGACTCTAATTCTTGCCAAGGTTGATTTTTAAAAGATTAACTGTAAATCACAAGCATGACGCATCAAAAGCACTTAGACCAAGCATACATCATCAAACGAAATCACAACTAATTAGTGAAAATCATAAAACAATTAAATCAAGTGCAAGTAGTCATAAAAGAATTAAATATAATTACCACATGCATGAAATATGGCTTCCTCCGTCATCCCAGTGTTGGGGTTTAGCTCCTCATGTTATTCACGTGCTCAAAGTAGATGTTCATAGCTCAAAAGGGTGAAAAACAAAAGAAAATTACTAAAGTAGCGACTTTGTGTGATTATAATTGTTCTGAGAAGTCACAGTACAGAGGAACCCTAACAGGACTGTTGCGAACTCAACTATTTGTTGGAAAAATTGTTCTGAGCTAATGAAATTTGAAAGTATAGGCAACGATTTCTGCGACCTTCTTCCTCCATTGTTCTCCCTGGTTATCTTCTTCTTCTTCTCCGGTCCTGGCCTGTAACTTCCCTGGATAATTT
The DNA here is from genome assembly GCA_023531295.1 of Papaver armeniacum. Lineage (NCBI taxonomy): Eukaryota > Viridiplantae > Streptophyta > Magnoliopsida > Ranunculales > Papaveraceae > Papaver > Papaver armeniacum. Next base: position 277,477 of record JAJJWW010000188.1, read on the forward strand.
TCCGAGCTTCTGTGGTGCCTCTAAACCTCCCCAAAGTTCTCTCCCCTGTTGTATCGAGATATATAAGGAAGTTTCCTTCTTTTCTTCAAAACCAAATTCCTCTCACCCCATATTCACTGAACCAGGCCCAAACAAATCCAAAACAACCAAGAAGTCTCGAGAAAATCTCGTTCAAATCCGATCCGAAAAGTTCGCAGCCGAGACCGCAAATTTCCCGCCAATGTTTGTTTCCAAACCGTGAAGAAAGGTTTCCCCTAACCGCAGTGGGGTGCAAATAGCCGTGGGGGGGAATAGTAACTCTGGGGTACAAATAGCGGTGGATACCCCTTATCAACTAGAGTGCCCCTTATCCAAATGAGAGGTTCGTATAGTAATTTTCTCCCACGAGCGCAAATACACTTTTCGAGCCAATTTCGCCGCAAAAGCTTATTTTCCCCAAAGCACCTACAAAGACATAAAAAGCCATAATAAATACGAAATCGAGCACTAATAATAGATACAATTGAGATTATATCAGACACAAAAATGTGTCTATCAACCCACAAGTTATTCTTTGACCTCCAGGAAATCCTGATTCCATAAGATAACCGAACCACCAGAAGCACCAACTTATCGTTGATGGGTCCAACCATAATTAGAACTCTTACAAATCTGGTTGATATCATGCGCAGAGAAGTGCATCATTTTGGTCTCTTGTAGGATGATAGTAGGTGGCTTTATTAGTTGAATGGAGAGGTGGTGGTGGTGATGGCCCACGATTGTAATGGAGACGCGGAAAGCTTTGGAATTTCTCATTTTTCGTATGGTTTGGTTTACAATTGTGACAAATTTTATTCCGCACGACTCTGGGGATGACTTCCCACTCAAGCGGCTTCTAAGACATTTGATGATCAAATAAACAGTTGGAATCATTCAGTTTGGGATACACCGCTTTCAGTTCAGGACCCACCATTTTCACTAAAGGCCTCAAGGCTTTCATATTTGGATTTTAGATGTGGGACATAGTGATCTAACGCTTTAGAAGACGCTTGAGTGGGAAGACATCCTGAAAAATCATGCGGGTAGCACTGCTCTACAATTGTAATCAAATTATTTCTACGTTATTTATATAGGTTTTCCCTATTTCTCATCCCCGCTTTTCCTATTTCCACTAATTATCCTATGTACCACCCATATAATTTTTGATATATCATCGATACCATCTTTTTGACTTTTTATTTATACCCAAGAATAAAACCACCCCAACAACTAAACACATGAAAAATATTCTTTAGAAACAAATCACTTCTTCTTCTTCTTATCTACCTACCAACCATTTCATAAATATTTTTCTTACAGTTTGTTGTGCCTTCAAATTACTGTATCCTTTGTTGGATACGTAACTTCTGAGTACTTGCTTTAAAAAAATTACTCCAGTAAGAAATATCAGGATAAGTGTTTTAGTGATGGAGTATCGTTTAGTTAATGCTTCCTAACAATTGGTGATGGACTATGTGTTTAGTTAATGCTTCCTAAATGATTTCGTTCTCTTTCTCCTCTATATAGAGTATCCATGTAAGAATCTGTAATTTCCTCACCATGCTTTATGTTGTCAGGTTTTTTTTTTTTACTTTAAACTTGGATAAATTTTTGACTCCCTAAAGGCACTTGTAGTCGTACAGAACAGGTCGACTATGGTCACTGTTAGTAGTCCATGAATGGTTGACTGACACCATTAATGGTCACTCGTGATAAATCGAAAAGTTCTTCAGAAATTTTTAACAAAAAATCTGCTTAAACACCGGTGCGGTTATTTAATTAGGTTATTTATTAATCTCGAAGCCTTGTTCATAAAAGGGGTTTTCAATAGAATCATCATAACGTTCTACCACCGCTTACTTCGTCAATGTTCGACCATTTAAATGATAAATGATCAAGGAATAGGTTTGTACTGTATAATGATAAAAGAAAAAAAAAAATAATCTAAATTAGGGTTAGAACTTCATGATTTTTTAATTGTTTTGTTTAATGAAAAGGCCAGGGGAGATTAAGGAAGAAGATGAAACAAAAAAAATGATAGACATAGTCAGAATTAATTTATCTTTTACAGATGATAAATAGGAAAAATCAGAATTGAAAAGTGGATTAATTTTACAAATTATTAGGTGGATGGGAAATAGGAAAATGGGTAGGAAACAGGGAAAACCTTTTTATAATCTTTTAGCGCATCTCAAATGCAACGGGTCAAGGTCTTAAAATTGCATGACACGTAAGATTTAAGACCTTTTCCACCAAAGTTTCCTCTCCAATGCTAAGGTGAAGGTTATTAAAAAAAGGATGACATGGCTAAGAGCTTCTCCAATGGTGGTTGAGTGTTTTCCTAGGTGGCAACACAAATAAGACATCATCATTCCAATTTTTCCTCAATTTTGCGGGGAGAAAATAATGCATCTCCAATAGTGTTGTTTGTGATTTTTTTTGAATTAAATGTAAATTTAAAATTTTATTACAGCTAATGGTTATTTAATATATTGGGATTAATTTTAGTTAAGCAAAAGCTTACTAGGATAGCTTGACATCTTCAAGGTGAATGTCTGAAACTAGACATTCACCTTGACAATGTCTAACAAAAATTAAGCCATGTCATCTTCATATTGATTTAAGATGTTGGGGTTGAAGAAGAATTTAATGGGAAATGAATGTCTATCCTAAGTGGATCCAGACATTTATCTTCGCATACTTTCCATTGGAGTGTGTGAGTAAAGGAGAGAGTCTAGATTAGACTTTCTCTATGACCTTGTGTCGTAAATCCACATCATTTGTTTTTTAATTTAAACAAAATTTGTTAGATAAGACCTTGGAAATTTTTGACTTTTTAGTAATGACTCACCAAAAGAATGTGTTAAAAACACATCCACATTGGATGATCTTGACCCCAAGCATTGGGGATGCTCTTAGAGTATCTCAAATACAAGGGTGAAGGTCTTAAAATAGCATGATACGTCGGATTTAAGACCCTTTCCACCAAATTTTTCATTTTTAATGTAAGGGTCAAGGTGATAAAAAAAAAAGTTAATATGGCTATGTGGGGGTAAAGGAGAAAGTCTAGATTAGGCTTTCTTTACGACCTTGGGTTTTAAGTCCACACCATCTTTTGTCTCTATATTTTAATAAAAAGTGTTAAATAAAACCTTGGGATTGGAGATCAAATTTAGGTAGAAAGTCATATCTTTAAATTTTTTGTCATGACAAAAGGTGCAAATAGGACCTCCACACAGGATATGACCTTGAAAGGAGAATTTGGTGATAATTTTTTTTTTCTTTTTTTAATAGGGTAACATAATAGTCCCCAAACTACATTCAAACACCATAAAATATGAGTTAAATTGTTAATTATGGGGTCCGAACATCTACCTCCATAGTGGGAGAGAGCATGGATTCAAAATTATTTTGTAAGTAAAATTCCAGTTTATCAATATAATACTGAGCAGAAATATGAAAGTGTATTGGAGTAATGTTAGTTGATGACGTTATTTAAAATGCTAATTGAAAAGCTGACATTCTTAAAACGATAAAACAACCGAATAATTCACTTACTTTTTGTACTACCATCTACCATTTTGAAAATTAGTCGTTCAGAAATTTAATTGAATAGATAATGAGGTTTTATATTTAGATTAAAGAATTTTTTAATAAAATGTAAAAAAATTTAAGAGAACACATTCAAATTCAAAGTATTGTCGCTTCAAATTAATGCCTAATACACGAATTATGGATAACATAATACACGAATTATGATGAGAGCAGCACCACATCAACTATGCAGAATATTTCAAACGGTTAGGTATTCTGATGAGAGCACCAACTCAATCATGCAGAATATTTCAACAAACAAAACAAAAGGAATCGACATTAAAACTATGTGACTGATTATATATACGCAACGCAACCTTAAATAAAATACTAGGTTAGTTAAATTACTGATTAGATAGGTTATAACTGGACATCAAAAAGATAAAATAGCTAAATTATAATGTATTGGGAGTGGGTATAGATTCGAATAGCAACCATTTAAGTACAGAGAACTTTAGGTAATACATTAAGAGATACTATCTGAAAATCTTGGCTGTATAGGTCGATACGCATTTGTATCAATAGCTACTGAAACAAAATTTTAATGCATCAACTTTTCTTTGTGTTGATCTATATCAGACTGTCATGGACCCGACAGGATACTAACACTGATAAATATTCGTACGTAGCATCACGGTGCTGTAAGCGAATAATAAACACTTGGTAGAAAGTGGAATACGTAATCAAAAATTTAGTTTCAAATCGATTATTATCATTTGTGTTATTAATTTCGTGGTTGTAAACACTTAAAAACTTAGAGGCGAGAGTGTAAGATTAACTTGTCACCGGATGACACAAAAGGTTATGTCTTGTACACAATTATACAAATACGCAAGAAACAAAACAAAAAAGATCAAACTTTATAATTTATATGTTTATTTAGTACACAATTACCTTTGCACTACCATGCATTATATGTTTAGCACACAATCAATCACTCGTCCAATATCATGCATTACACACAATCACTCATGCAATATCATGCATATAAATTTAGCACAAACTCTTTTTTTTTTTTCTTAATCAGATTTCTTAACCACATGCCTGATGGGTACCAGCTCAAGTGGATATCTACTTCCTAGGCCTGCTAACTCTTCCTTGTTGAAGTCGTCCGTCTTCAATCCTTTTGGCAATTCCCAATCGAAAGTGCACAATACATTGGCGAGGCCGAGCTCTACTAACACAGTTGCCATGTTCATACCAGGGCAAATCCTTCGACCTCCCCCGAAAGGCGTGTATTCAAAATCCTGACTTCCAGCGAAGTCAATGGAGCTATCCTTAAACCTCTCTGGAAAGAATTCTTCTGGATTTTGCCAATACTCTGGATTTCTTCCCATTGCCCATGTATTTATTAGGACCCATGTCTTGGGGTATATGTCGTAACCACCAATTTTACCGTGTTTCGTGGTTTCTCTTAAAAATAATGAAGCTATTGGATGCAACCTTAGAGTTTCCTTAACAACCATTTTCAAGTATTGGAGATTATCAAGGTCTGATTCTTCTACCTTTCCTTTCGGCCCGACATGACTTCTAATCTCTTCTTGAACTTTCTTCATTTCTTTGGGATTTTTAACCAGTTCTGTCATTGCCCAATTCATTATTACAGCTGTTGAGTCCACTCCACCAAGATATACATTCTGATAATTTTTAAACAAAATATCATAAAAATGTAATTTAATTCATAAGGTTGAGCTAAAAATCTAGAAACCAAGAATGAAAAAAAAAAAAACACTCTTGTAACTACCTGATTAATTAGAGAGAAAAAAGAAATTACCACGACAATTGCTTTGATATGGTCGTCAGTGAGACGAATTGTACCCTTTTGAGCCTTCTTTAGTTTGAGCAAAACGTCTATGATATCTTCGTGCTGCAGTTTCACTCGCTCCGAGTTGTCATGCTAAATCAATGATTTGTTGTAAGAAATTGTCCAAATCATGAAAAGTTTTTTCTATTTTACCATGGAATCCAGTGATCCTATCAATAATCCAACTTACCTTTGGAAAGAAGTCGGATGCAGACAAACTAGTCACAGCAGAGACTTCACGAAGAAGTTCTGCAAGTCTTCCATTATCAAATCTATTCCTAGGTTGACCGAGTGTGCTAGAAAAAACAACTCTACAGATTATGTTATCTGTAAAGGTTGTTAACATTTCGAAAACGTTAACAGGAGTAGTGTTTGAAGAAGATGATGATATGGAATCAATCAAAACATCAACTTCCTCAGCCCTGACTGCCTTGAATGACTGCACCCTTTTCGCACTCAAAAGTTCAAGGACGCACACTTTTCGAATTTCTCTCCAATACTCTCCATAAGGTGCAAAAACCATATCTACATAATTATATGAAAGGCGTTTTCGCCTAGCAAGTCGAAGTCTATTACAAAACTCAGCATCTTGTGTTTTCAAGACTTGTTCGAAGCTTCAACAGATGAGATTACGACTGTTGGTACACGACCATATTGGAGATACATGACTGGACCATATATTTTAGATAGTACTGCCATTGCTTCATAAGGCTTTTTTATAAGTTGATGTAAATTACCAATGATTGGAAGTTTCGGAGGACCAGGTGGAAAGTTGGGTTTGGTTTGCCGACCATTGTTTCTGCTTTTGATTGTAATGAGAAAATATAGAGGAATAAGAATAAGAGGGAAGAGTGGGAGGAAATCGTAAGAAAAAATTTCCATGCTAGTAGCTTAAATGAAATGAGACTATTATTTCCTTTGCTGTAAAATGCTGGTGTATTAAGAAGAAACTAAGATGAGGTTCTTCTTATGGATGAACAAGGATAATGGTGCTACTAAGCCAGGAATTCATTACATTTATATAGATAATTTCTGAAGATTCTGCTAAAAACCAAGTCTACAAACCATTCCAAACTGCATATTATTAAAACTTCAATAATTAATGGGGACATTTTTTTTTCGACTTTTGTATCTTTATTCTGTTTTTTAATTATTTCGTTGACTAGCTTGTAGCGTAAGTAATTAACGTCACCAAGCTGCCCTTTGAAAAACAAAAATGTGGGTTTGCCGATGTTGCCCGCCTATGTATCATAATCTGGGGTTGGCCCCCCTAAATTCTGGAGTTGCCCGATTGATTGCCATTTTTCCATCATTGAAGTTTTAACTGGTCTAAGCATATGCAAAATGAATTAATAAGACACGGCCCCGCTTTTAGATGTGTAATTAATCCATTGACAATCAATTTGCTAAAGTCTAACGCCTTCATGTGCGGCAGAGCGAGACAGCATACAGAAAAAAATAAATAAATAACATAATAGAAATACAAGGGATCATTAGGATCATTAGTGGCCAGAGGAAAATATAAAAAAAGAGCCGAAAAGTAAAACCCCAATACCACCGAAACAGCACAAAAAAAATTACCTAAGAAACCAATAATTACATTAGTAAACAGAAGGTGTTCCGTCCGGTGATAATTGGGCCGATCGAGCGAAGCGAGGGAGAATTTTATATGGCCATCTTTTTTGTAAAATATAAGTAATCAATTGACATAAAAAGATTTGATTTATTTTAGGTAGTCACTTCTTTTTGGTGTGCACCTGGAAATCCGAAAATGCCCCTCTCTTTTAGTTCAATTATTATAACTCCTTATTATCATATCTTTTTAGGGATAATTGGAAAGTAAACTTTAATATAACATACTCCCTCTGTCCCATTGTTAGTTGACATATTTGTTTTCAGATTTTTTTCTCATTAATAGTTGATTTTATATCATTTGATACTCATGTTTATATTCGTTACGTAGGTGTTTTAAAATGCTTTTCGATGATATAAAATTTACGAATATCCGTTGTATAGTTTGAGAGATAAATCATTTCTAAATAATACTACTAGGTCAACTAATAGTGGGACGGAGGTAGTATCTAAAAATTCGTGCCTTGGAATTTTACAAATTTTATCTCATTGGAAAGTTTATAAAAAAATCTACGCAATGAGTACAAACAACAATATCAAATTTAAAGTTTTTACGAAAATTTTGGAGGTATTAATCATTTTAGGAACAATTTTAGAAAATTAAATGTATATCTATTATGCAAACCACCACAAAGGATACAAAATATTTTATGTAGCCATATTTTGGTTTATGCATCGACTAATTTTACGTCGGACATTATCACAAGAATTTAATTAGACAAAATATCATTTAAAATTATTTGAAGTAAAATTAACAAGTTTATTCAATAAAAAAAAATAGCCCATCAAATGTAAAATTGGATTATTGTCATGAAAATTAATGTTCTAGTTATACATTGGTGACGACATTATAACAACGATATTGAAATACATTTTCCAAATATTAAGGTATTATATGTGTTGTTATAAATAAGCCAACATAAAATGTTAAAAACTAGCTAAAATAGTGACTCTTTTGTGAAATATACAAAAAATGTGATGTATTATGCCTTGTTATATGGTGTATTTATACATGTTATGACGTGCTCTCTTAACGTCTTTGTCTTTGGGTGGGCCACGTGCTTATCCGTGCAGCGTCTTTGTCTTTGTCTTCTCTTGTGCCAATTAGTCAAACCCGGCCACGTCCCATTTAACTAACGTGTTGTGCCGTCTTGAGCTAAGTCACGTCTTCGGGTGAAGTTTGTGCTCAAATTTTAGCTGCTGTGCTGGGCTGTGCTCGTGCTGGCACAACCCAATTTACACCTCTAGGTTTGCCGATGTTGCCCGCCTAAGTATCATAATCTGGTGTTGGCCCCCTAAAATCTGGTGTTGCCCGATTGATTGCCATTTTTCCATCATTGAAGTTTTAACTGGTCTAAGCATATGCAAAATGAATTAATAAGACACGGCCTCGCTTTTAGATGTGTAATTAATCCATTGACAATCAATTTGCTAAAGTCTAACGCCTTCATGTGCGGCAGAGCGAGACAGCATACCGAAAAAAATAAATAAGTATTTTTATAAGGTACAGTCTACAAGGTTTCTTATTCCGAGATGGTAGCAGTAACTAACCTAGTTTGTGATCAATTTGTTCATTATTAATATTTATTTTAAACGTTTAGTTATCCAAGTATAGAGTCATACGGATATATTGGTGATCAATTTCCCATAAATTTTGATTTCCATTTTTCTCTTATCCCCTTTTCATAGAGAAAGAAAAAAAATAAATAAAAATTCATTGAAAGATGGTCTACAGTTTTTATTTCTGTCATGAAACTGTAATCACCAAAAATTGGTGTCATCGGGATTTAGTTACCTTAACGGTATTTAATCACATGCATGGTTGAAAAACCTCCGGCCAATTAAATTTGGTATCCTTGTCCATTAGACAAGGTTCATGTATATGGTTTTTATTTCTTTACAATAAACCATACATCGACCCCAAAAGTGGATTATTCCATTGCGATGACTAAAACGATTTTTCGAATTGGTGCTAATTTTCTCCATCGTTTCCATAAGATTGGCATATTTTCTAAATTTTTGCCAAAAGGAGAGAATTTTTCGACCATATAATGGATTTTTTCAAAGTCGATACTGATAATGATTTCTTTAGTTTCTTAAAAAGAATTATATAAGCCAATTGAAAATGGTTTCTCTATAAATCCCAAAAGCATGAGATGTCGTTGTCAGTATTCACTATTGCAAACATCAATGAGATGGAGAATTGTTGCATTTCTTAGGGATATTTATCAATTTTTAGTTCTCTTCCTTTTATAATTCTCCAAAATTTGAAGTTGTTCCACTTGTAGTTGGAATTGGACACTAAAGATCAAAGGGTGCGCACCCGGCTTGTTAGCCTATATTATTAGTCCTAGTAGTGACTATATTGATCTTAATTTGATATTCTTTTGATAAAGAAAGTGTCTATAATTTCATTCTAAAGTGAATGATTATCTCGTCGGCCCTATAGGTCACGATTTTTTATTTTTTTAGGAATTTATTTGCATATTTTATATCTTTTTGGTTGTAAACAATAAAGTCCATGATATATATATATGGATTACATTTTCGGATAATTTTTAATGATTCTTGGATTCGGTATCTACTGTCCAACCTGGTATTGTTAAAATCCAGATATTATTCTAAGTATATGTCCTCGAATTAATCGGATAATACTTTACGAAACTTGATTTCGTATATTAGATACAATTATTTTCGCCATAATCAGGGAGAGACTATATACACTATCAAAAGCTTGTATTGATTAACTAAAGTTATATCAATTTCTCTCCCATTAAATCAAATATGCTGTCATCAAATAATAGGCGTGAAATTATCTCATTTAGCTTTTCCATAAGCTAATGTCATTTGAAAAGGCAAATCCAATCACTTATAGCAAAAATGTAGTGTTTTGATACATGCTACAGATAATGCTCTGATAGAGTCTATCATAATATGATTCACATTCTCAAAATTAGTATCTCCTCATTTGACGAGGAGAAGATTATAATGCCCGCGGGAACTGGTACCAGTAAAATTTGAATTTTTCAAAGCGTGTATACATCAGAGAATTGTGTTGGGTCATAATAAACTAATGATGTCGAATATCCATTTACAGTAGATACTGAAATAAATGATGGTGGTTGTAGACCTCTCTGCAGAGTAATATCGACATACATGATTGGTTGGCATACAATCCAAATTAAAATTGGATTAGTTTCTCAATTAACGCAATTTTTGGATCCAAAACTTAACACTTTAAAAATGCCAAGCCTATTAATTACAGGCTAATGTAGTCATAATGCGTTATTCGAGAAATTTTTCGTTGTAAAAACGATTTAAGGGTTTCATTTTTGCTCAGACCCTAGGATTGATTTATTAATTGTTCTCTCTATACAATGCACTTGGCGTGGTAGTCTTTGAAAGACTCATATTGCATTGACACAAGAAATGTGGTCGAAGAACATATTAAATTTGTAATCTTTTGAGGATTTAAATTTTATTCAGGCAGCACCTTATTTTCTTACATAAGGTTTAACAATCCTTTATGTGTTTTTATAAATTTGGTACACAACCAAAAATCCGGATTAATTAGTTGATGCTTTCAACGTTATAGGCCTCTTGAGGAGTCTTTAAAAATACTAAAATCCACGCTTTGGCAACATAAATTCTATTACTTTTCTTTCTTAAATCTGCAGTTAGAATTATGCTAGCTTAAACTCTTCTTTGAGATAGACTAGAGTTATTATTTTGATGCTTGTCTTCTGTAAAATCCATATAGTTGGGTTAGCATCTATATTTATGTCAAAAGTTGTACTCTTTTCCCTTCATTTCAGGTTTTGTCCTATGTGGTTTTCCTGACAAGGTTTTAACGAGGAAACATCTTGCTAACGTTTAATTTTCTTTCAAAATGTTGACATTTGTGCTCTTTATCCTTCGTCCAAATTTTTTCCCATTGGGTTTTACTGGTAAGGTTTTAGTGATCCAAATTAATTCAACATGGTGGTCATCCAAGGGGGAGTTGTATCAAATTTTAGTTATTTGGTGGATTCCCACCATTGACAAGGTTATTTTGTTAGACCACATCAACATAACCATATCCAATGAATTTGGATATCATTTTGATCCATATAAGGTATGATCACAAACTTTACTCACCTTTGATACTATAACTGCATATTGGCACTTTGTTGAAGAAATTACATCAAGTACTTCTACAAGTCATCTTCGAGAAGCTAGTAAACCAAGAAGCAAGTCCTCAATGTATTTAAAGAAGCGTGGAGACTCGAGAACACTACTATTAGAAGACTAACACAAAAGAAGACTTCATCAACTGGGAAATTTATCACGAAAGCATTGCTATCTCCAGCATTCAAGAAATTGGTTCGACTCGAAGATTTGCAAGCCAAGATTTAACTGAAGTACTTATCAGGGGGAGTATCAAATCAAAAGGTATTTTACTGGACTATCATGTTGTACTCTTTTTGCTTCGTCAAGGTTTTTCCCACTGGGTTTTCCTTGTCAAGGTTTTAATGAGGCAACATATAGATGTCTATTTTTGTACTAAGTTTACTCGCAATTGTACTCTTTTCCCTTCGATAAGGTTTTGTCCTTTTGGAATTTCCTGACAAGGTTTTAACGAGGCAATTAGCTTAGACACAATGTCATCAGGGGGAGTGTTATAAACGTGTAATTATGTAAAGAATATCTAGGATAAATCTCGTTTATTATTAGGATGCCCTTGTGTCTAGCCTTATAAATAGAGGCTCTAATGTTTGTTTATTGCACATATTAATAGAATTCTTCATCTCCTTCTTCCTCTACTTTGTGCCTCCTTCCATATTCACAAGATAAATAACATAATAGAAATACAAGGGATCATTAGGATCATTAGTGGCAAGAGGAAAATATAAAAAAAGATCCGAAAAGTAAAACCCCAATACCACCGAAACAGCACAAAAAAGATTACCTAAGAAACCAATAATTACATTAGTAAACAGAAGGTGTTCCATCCGGTGATAATTGGGCCAACTGAGCGAAGCGAGGGAGGACCTTATATGGCTATTTTTTTGTAAAATCTAAGTAATCAATTGACACAAAAAGATTGGATTTCTTTTAGGTAGTCACTTCTTTTTGGCGTGCACTTGAAAATCCGAAAATGCCCCTCCCTTTTAGTTCAATTATTATAACTCCTTATTATCATATCTTTTCAGGGGTATAATTGGAAAGTAAACTTTAATATAACATACTCCCTCCGTCCCATTGTTAGTTGACAAATTTGTTTTTAGATTTTGTCTCATTAATAGTTGATTTTATATCATTTGATACTCATGTTTATATTCGTTACGTATGCGTTTTAAAATGCTTTTCGATGATATAAAATTTACGAATATTCGTTGTATAGTTTGAGATATAAATCATTTCTAAATAATACTACTAGGTCAACTAATAGTGGGACGGAGGTAGTATCTAAAAATTCGTGCCTTGGAATCTTACAAATTTTATCTCGTTGGAAAGGTTATAAAAAAAATCTACGCAACGAGTACAAACAACAATATCAAATTTAAAGTTTTTACGAAAATTTTGGAGGTATTTATCATTTTAGGCACAATTTTAGAAAATTAAATGTATATCTATTATGCAAACCACCACAAAGGATACAAAATATTTTATGTAGCCATATTTTGGTTTATGCATCAACTAATTTTCCGTTGCAACTAATAAAACAATGTACTCACTCTGTTTCAAGAAAAGTGATACTTTCACTTAAGGCAAAATTCTCGAAAATTGAATGCATAACCATTATGCAAACCACCCCAAAGGATGCATAACACATCATGCAACCATATTTTGGTTTATGTATCAACTAATTTTCTATTTCTGGAAAAGTGATACTTTCACATTCCGTTTCACGAAAAGTGATGTCATCACTTCGTTTCACTTTTTTTGAAACGGAGCGAAAGTATCACTTTTTCTGAAACAAAGCGAAAATATCACTTTTCTGAAACAAAGCGAAAATATCACTTTTTCTGAAACAGGGTGAAAGTAGTCGCAAAAAAAACCCATCTTCATATTCTTTTTCGGTCGACCCTCCCACCGTGGCAACAGTTGTACTAGTAGTAAAAGGTGTTTCATACGGTAAAAGCCACTTTAATTAATTGTTCCAGTAGTAATCATTGGGTGATGATACTAAATTATCAGTGACCTGATTTCATAAATCGTGAACACCAATTTCTTTACCAATAAGAAAATCTAAAAAAGTAAAATAAATTCAACACCTATTATCTATTAGGATTAAAGAAAATAAAAATAAAAAGCCTGAATTCCCTTGAAGCATGGCCACGAGCAGGCCTTTGCCTAAGTAAGGATATATTGTATATATAGAAATTCTACTCTATATCTCCATGCCCATTTTCGAGATAAAGATACACTATTTTTTATACTTAGGAAACTTGGGGGTATACCAAGACTATTTGGAGTACCCAAATTTTGTTCCCAATCATAATAGTGAGCTAAGGGGTGTCTAATGTGTATGAAGTTACATAATTACCTTTTTCCTAATAATAACTGAAACTATTCCCTTTTTGATCTAAACCTTACGCTTTTCCTCCTTCTTCATCAATTTAGTGATCAATTCGTTTTTCCTTCTCAATGTTTCATTGTTTTAGTATGAAAAAGAAATCGTCGATTAATATTTTTTTATTGTTGATTAATTCTTTCAAACTCTATCTAGTACTTTGTTTTGTTGTTTGAATGACATATTAAGTCGGAAAAATCGAATTTGTTGAATTGCAGTTACACGATCGTCATAGTATCTCTTTGCCGAGCCTGACTACTTTTCATATTTCTCTTTAGTTGTCAAGGTTGTAGGATGAATAGCGTGACGAATTTTCAAAGAGTTTTATTTCTGAAAGTAACATTTACAGGGTCGTCATGGTCTTCATCCCTAAACCTTGACGGCTAGTGATGTAGTATGAATAGTCATTAGATTTTGAAAAGATAAACCTTGACGATTAATAATTCCCAGAAACAAGTTTTCCTGTAACAAATTTTGTTGTTGGTCATCATGGTTTTGTAAAAATAAGATGACGATTAATATACAATCGTCGGTTTGTTTCATTTTCGAACAAGACAACTGTAAATGCGAAAAACTATTTTTGGTCGGCATGCTTAGTTTCTTTTCGAGCGTGCCGACTAAGTTTGGTCGGCATGCTTCGTACGCCGATTATTCATGACTGAGCTCTTAAGGCACTTAGTCGGCTTCTTTTTTTTAGTCGAGCATGTCGATTTTTCATACTCTGAAAGTGTTGATTTTTTCTGAAATTTGGAAAATGAAACCATTAAACTATTGTGCAGTTCCCTTATTAGAAGTGTTTGACTAGTCTGTTTTTTTTTTCCGTTATAAAAAAAGTCTCAAAATAAAAATTTTATTTCTCAAAAATCTTACAACGAAATTCATAATTTCAATCTAACCAAAACAAAATTTTATAACTTTTAGTTCAAATAATTAATCTAACAATATTAATTTAACCGAACAGATTGATTAGTGTTAACAACGATATGTATAGCCTAGGAGGAGGAAAGGAGGGTTTTTGTTTTTTGTTTTGTTTTCCCCCTTATTCTCTTTCTTTGCATGAAACATCTCCTTTCGGTAGGTTGGAGGAACAAGAATAAGATGAACAAATTGGGTATCTATCCAACCCCGTTCATCGGATATTTATATACCCAAAAGACAAAAGGGATGTGCAGGGATTTGAGTGGGAAGTAGCTGAAACAGGATTCAGGGTTCTCTCTTTCGGGTTATTCGATTAGATAGTTGGGTTACCCATTTCCTAACACTTAATCTTTAAAAATGCTTTATCGGGTAACTTCGAATATGAAACAAAAAAATATTTAATTAGGCTCGTGCGGATGGAATTAGGATAAACAAGACCATGGTTCTGCTCCTAGTTAGCAATTCAGGGTACATGAAATGTTCTGGAGGAAAAACGTACAATATTTTTCATTTCGATAGAATGTAAAATTAGGTCCACTATTTGTTGGGTGCAATAATCATAATAAAAAAAAAATCAAATAAGCAAAAGTTATTGATACTTAGCTCCTTTATAATGGAAGTGATCGATTTGACGAAACGACGAGCTCCCCAGATCTCCGCAACAGCAACAAGGAAAAGCTTTGGAAAAACAGAATGAGTCACGTGTTCAACACGCTGTCCTTCAGACATTAGCGGCCGGCTACACTCAAGAGTGATGCTATAGCCCTCACAGGACGGATAAAACGGACTGCATAATTTACAATATTCTGCGCAAAGTTTGTTTGGAAATGGGGAAGCTTATCTTTTATGTTTTTTAAATAAATGGTTTAATATTTTTAGTATAAGTCCAGCTGTAGTAAAGTTCACCTCCTTTAGTTGCTTCGAGTCTGTGGTTTTAGTTACTATGTCATTTAGTTGTGTCGTGTTTGTGTCTGTTTTAGTTACTACGCCTATAAACATGTCCGGGATTATGTGTACCAGTTACTATGAAATGCTAGCTCTAGGTGCGGGTATGAAAATTAGTCAGACAACATTTCACTCTGCAGGTTTAAGATCCTTTCGGCTCCGGAAACGTCTGAACATCAGCTTGCTTCAACAACATCCTATACATATGCCATCTTGAGCTTCAGTATCAAGTGATCCCTCTCTCCATGCCGACTATCTCCGGCGGGTACTTAGTTTACCGACTAGGGATGATGACTGCGAGGAAATTGGGATTGTTTATCTCTGGCGGGTACTTCATTTTCCAACTAGGGATGACAAAATCTCGGAACTGTTGCCAAAAAATTCTGGGCTACTCTTATGGGTAGTCTGTCAAGAAGCGCTAATAGTCTTAGCCTTCGCCTACTACCTGGCAGTTTCATACCACCAACAAGCTAAAGAAATCCATAATCAAGTTGTCCAACATATTTCTATGTAAGTTATGTAAGCTAAGTGTGGAAAAACTGAAAAAAAACCTCTAAACTAAAGCGGATATCGCCCTACACCGTCTTTACCTCTTAGACTCTTAGGAGATAAACTCTATGATATTCCATATATGTAAGTTCGGTTTCTTAATAAATAAATTCCAACATTTCAAAAAAAAATAAAAATATATACTATGTTTGTGGTGACTAATTTAATATTATTTGATTAAGTGAGTGGGAGTATATTTAATTGATTGAGATTAATTAGATTAGGTTAGTGGGAACTAACTTGTCGCATTATTTGACTTTGCAGAAAGAACGTTTGGCAGCTGTGGGGAGCATCAATCTCATTCTAATTGTAAAATGAGGTGGAAAGACAGTGCCTCGCGTCACCGTGAACTATATTATTATATCCTTGTAGAAAAACTGAGAATGAAAAAAATTTCTTTTTTTGACTCCACCCGATATCTATCATTTACCGGCCAAATGGGTGTTAAATGATGCCTATGCGTACATGTACCGTACGAATATCGATTCTGGCATTCTGCTACTTCTTTTTTCGCCTTCCAATCGACCCTATAATTATGACATCCCCAAATTCTCAAAATAGGATCTGACAGTAGCTTGAAGTTTTTTTTTTTTTTTTTTTTTTTTTTTTTTCGGGAAATTAAATAAAATATTTGATGAGAAGAGAAATAGTATTGGAAAGGAGAATTTACACCGTCTACCAATGGTAGACTAGAAAGAACAACATAAACTTAAAGGAAATTACAAGAAAACATATTCCCAGTTGTGCACTGAATAGACGAAATTAATATGCACTCTCTTCCCATGGGCAGTTGCCCAAGACTTTGGATAGTCGAGTTTGGGGCGGAAATAGTCGTGCTCAATATACGGTTAAGGATGGTATTAGGAGCGATGAAGATCAAGGTGAGCCAAATTTTCCAATCGATGTTGTTTGGAGCCGGGAGTATCCTTACAAAATCAACTTTTTTCTTTGGCTTATTTCTCATGATAGGATAATGACTGAGATAAGCTTTTAAGAAGAGGTATGGATGTTTCTATTTTACGTTGTTTTTGTGATGAAGACGATGAAACTAGTTCGCATTTATTCTATGATTGTTGGAGAGCTCGAAGAATTTGGGATTACTTTGTTGAAGGATGTCGTTTTGATTGGACATACAATTCAAATGTCACCACAAATGTGAAGTCCTGGAAGTCTAATTGGGGTGACAAAAGACTTAGTCGAATTTGGAATAACATTCGTGTTGCAATATGGTGGTGCATATGGAGAGAGCGGAATGCAAGAGTCTTTGAAAACAAAAAGAAAAATTTGGTAAGCCTCATTAGAAACGTTAAACTACAAGCGTTCTTTTGGGCGGAGTCGAGCCCGAGGATGTTAGGTCTAAAGGCGAATATGGTGATTCCATTATGGGACTCTTTATTCCGGCCTTTGTAAACTTGTACTTTGTTGTTGTTTTGGGTTTGTTGAAGTGCCCTTCTCTTTACTTTTCCCATTTGTATTCATTGGGTTGAGGTACCCCTTTTAAGTACCTCTCTTTTCAATGAATTTTCTCTTTGACCGATCAAACAAAAAATGGGCAGTTTCCCAAGACAGAACTAACGTTTTTGCATCATCAACTAGTTCACTGTCAGCCTTAAAACTACACTTATCTTCAAAAGTTCAGCAATTCCGCTCTCTCCAGAGAACCCAAATTATCGTCGTAGGTGTTAAATCCCATACTACTTTTGTAGAAGGTGACAGTGTATTACACGGCCAAGCATGAGCCAAAGACAAAATTGTTTCTGGAAAGCACCAAGCCCACGTTTTTGCAGGTTTCATAGCCATCCAAAGATTGTATGCAACCTCACAATGGAGAAGGATATGGTCTTGTGACTCTGAACTTTCACCACAAAGAATGAAAGAACTATATATATCGATACCCTTGTCTTGCAACATATCTAGGGAGTTCGATTAACCATGCACAACACACATTTGAGCAAAAATTAACTTTAGGAGGGACTTCATTCTTCCAAACGAACCTGTAAGGGAAATCAGAAACACCATTATCGCTCGTCAGTGAATCATATAAAGTTTTTACTGTGAATAGCCCGTTAGAAGATAAAGCACATCGCCTAGTATCTGGCAGAGTATCCCTTGCAGGTGTATCTGACCCTATGATTAACATAAGTTCCGCATATTGATCAGCTTTTGCATCTGTCAGTGGTCTTTTAAACACAAAACTCCAAGAGACATCAAAGTTAATGTGATCTTAAATTGAACCAAATTGCTGCCTATCCAGTTTGTAAATGACATTCAAACCAATTGCAAGACAAGCGCTACCAGCCCACTTGTCATGCCAGAAGGATATTAGATTACCAGAATAAACTTAAAGAGAAGAATTGGCCGTGACAAGAGATCCAGTTTCCGCAATATTTCTCCAACAGGAAATACCGAAAGGCGTGCT
Source organism: Papaver armeniacum (assembly GCA_023531295.1). Taxonomy (NCBI): domain Eukaryota; kingdom Viridiplantae; phylum Streptophyta; class Magnoliopsida; order Ranunculales; family Papaveraceae; genus Papaver; species Papaver armeniacum. The sequence continues at coordinate 295,912 of JAJJWW010000188.1, forward strand.
AACAGTACCGGATACCCAATTTGAATATAACAACTGCCATATTTCTCTACCATCAGCTTGTACCAAAGGTGAGATTTCTCTATTCCAATACGCCAACACCATTTTGCGAGAAGAACTTGGTTCATAACTTTCAGATTCATAATGCCTCGGCTAACTTTTTTCTTTACTAGCACAAACAGTAGGCCAGTTGATCAAGTGTGAACAACTACTGCCACTAGCCGAATAATCCCATAAAAAGTTTCGCATTTTCTTCCCCAAAATCTTGATGATTGCAATTGGAGCTTTAAATAGCAAGAAATAGTACATATGCAGAGACGAAAGAATGCATTTGAGAAGTACAAGTTTGCCACCTCTAGATAGTGATATTTGATTCCATATGGACAGACGAGCATCAAATTTCTTTATTATTGGAACCCAAATAGCTTTAGAAGAACTCTTGGCACCCAATGGCATACCTAGATACATAAATGGTAGAGAATCTGTTGCACATCCCAGCTCAGCATCCCAACCATTAAGTTGAGGGACATCACCTATTGCAATCAACCTCGTTAACTTTTAAGCCTGCAACGTATTCAAAATAATGAAGAATGGAAAAAAGATTTTTCATCTCATCATGTTTACTATCAACAAAGAATATAGTGTCATCTTCATAATGCAAATGATTCACTACAGTTCCATTGTCCACCATTGAGAAGCCATTGAAGAGTTTAGCATTTGCAGATCTATCTATATATCTAGAGAAACCCTCTATGGCTATATTAAAAAGCAAAGGCGACAAAGGGCAGCCTTGCCTTACTCCCCTGGAATTGCTGAAGAATCTAAAAGCAGAGCCATTTATAAGAACAGATAAATTGGCTGTATAGTAGCAGAATCTAACCCAATTACACCACCTCCTATTGAATCCCATTTTCTGCATCATGAACTTTTGCATATAATGCCAGGTTTATTCGATTTAATCCTTGAGTCCACTAAATCATTAGCAATTAAGATGCCATCAACAATTTGTCTTCCCTCTATATATGCACACTGAACTGGAGATATGAGTTTGTCCATGACTAACTTTAATCTAGAAGCTAGAACTTTGGCTAAAATCTTATACATGCTAGTAAGAATACAAATAGGTCTGCAATCCTTGATTGTCTCAACATGATCTTTCTTAGGCACAAGAGTGATAAAAGTAGTGTTTTGCTTAGTATCAATGTGACTGCTGTCACAAAACTCCCTCACAGTACCCATGACGTCCTCTTTGATAAAGCTCCAACATTTTTGAACGAACATGATGGGAAAACCATCAGGTCCAGGTGCTTTGTCTTGTCCCAAATCTTTTAAAAAATTTATAAATGAAATGATTGAGTAGATAAATTATGGACTAACCAAAACTGACCGAAGTAACAACCCCAAAATATACAACGCTAAACTTAAGAACTTCCCACATAACCAACACAAACCGCCTCCAAAAAGCAAGGTAGACAAAAAAAAAAACGTAAAAAAAACTAACAAACCCATGTAAACTTCAAACAACAAGCTCATGGTGGTTGGAACAAAACTTCCTTCCAACTAATAGCAAATTGTTCCATCGAAATGCCTCGAAACACACCCCTGTTATGTAGCCATTAGGCCACAGTGAGCTTAACAAAGTCGACGATATTGTCTTCATCCTTACTAGTATTATGAAAAGCTCTCATGTTTCTCTCATCCCAAAGATACCATAAAATCGCAGCAGAAAGAACTTTTAAGACCACTGATTTCCTTGCAGAATTAGCACGAAGAGGCCAAGAACTGATAAGAGTTAACAAGTTCGGTGGAGTTACCCATTTCAGCGACCACTCCTTAAGAAAAAAACACCAAACTGCCCACGCTAACTTGCAATGAATGAAAAGATGATTAGAGGACTCCCTATCTTGTACACACAGATAACAATGATTTACCCATTCTTCATGTCGTCCTCTTCTACACATTAGGTCTTGCGTAGAAGTTTTTTCTTAACCTGCAGCCCACATAAAAAAACTTGCTTTTGTTTGCCAGTTACACGACCAAATCCTCTTTTTAGGAATAAATCTTGGAGGATGGGGAGTTAATTTGTGGAGCCAATTGTAACACGACTTTACTGAAAAATATTTTATTAGACTTTTCACCCGACCAAATTCTCTTATCTGAAATCATTGTAATGCTATTAGATTAAAAGTTGTCAAGTAAAAGGAGTAAAGAAGTTAATTCTGTAATTACCCCATCGTAAACTCTTCTAGAAATATCTAAATTCCGACTAACCATGCCATTTTCAAAAACTCTAACCTCAAAGAACCCCTTTACGCTTTTCGATCCGAAATTGCATAAGTTCTTGGAAATTGAACTCTCAAAGGAATATTGGAGATCCATCTGTCACTCCAAAAACTAGTGTGGTTTCCATCACCTACCTGCATCATGCAATTGGACTTAAAGTCCTCATCAAACTTGCAAACTCCTTTTCAAATACTACATCCATAAGATGATTTTGGCGTCTTTGTAGACCACCCAAGAGGATCTTCACCATACTTCTCTGCCACAATTGTCCTCCAAAGAGCTGTTTTTTCACATCCGAAACGCCACAACCACTTCTTGATAAGTGCAGTATTCATCTTTTTAAGATTCTTTACCCCGCAGACCTCCTTTATCTTTATCACATGTAACCACTTCCCATTTAACTAAATGAGTTTTATGATTTCCCTCCTTGTCATTCCATATAAAATTCCTAAAAAGTTGTTCTAGTTTCTCAATTACAGTAGCCTGCAGGCTTCTATATATGATTATCCGTGCCTATTTCGATGGTTTAATTATCAGGCATTTGATTAACTATTCTAGTTAAATTTCTAGTTATCCAACATCATTATTCGCTATCACTGATTTTCTGCCATATCTTCATGAGTCTCAACATCTCCACTCAGTAAAGTAGGCGAGTAGAACATTCTCTAATGAAGCCGCAGCATTCGAACACTTCCTCCGAACACGATATCCAGAATTCATACACGCAACCTGCAGTAATTGGTTATTCATTTGAATATTGTTTGTACCCAAAATTACTTTTGGGCACGAAACACGATGAATGGATAGTTTGGTATGTATTTTGGGTTAGGAGACGAATTGAAGAACAAATATAGAGACAAAGATTGACGCAGGTTTTACGTGGTTCGGCCTGGTGTGCCTACGTCCACGGATGAATCCCCTTGGGGAGAAATGTTTTATTGACTGCAATATTACAAAGCATGTTTTTCTCTCCTCTTGGCTACCCCCCTTGACTGATTTCTCCTCTCCCTATTTATACAATGAAAAATATAATTCCAATGTCAACATAAATTCCATTAACTGCCCATTTATGTTCCTATAATGAATTCTCAATGTAACTGCCCATTTATGCTCCTATATTGAATTCTTCATGAAAACTGCTCCTTTATGTCTTCACCATAATTTCGTATGAAACCTGGTCCATTTATGGTCCTATATTGAATTTCGCATAAAATCGCTCCTTTATGTCTTCACCATAATTTATGTATGAAACGCTCGATTAATGGCCGACATGATTGGTGGAGACCGGGCTGGCCGGACAGGTGCCGGGCCGCAGGATAGGTGGATCGGGCCGGGCAGCAGTAATGGGTTGGTCGATCGCATAGTTGGCCGGATGACTGGATGTACTTGGCTGGCAAAGATAATTGGCTTTGCCGGCGATATGAGTGGAGACCGAAAATTAGCTAGGGGTGTGACGACTTTGACCATTGACCGGATGTTGACCGACTTTGACCATTGATCGATTTCGACCATTGACCTGGCCTCAGGCAGATCGGTTGATCGCCTTGGTTGGCTGGGTAGCGGGCTTGGATGAGGACCTAAAAGATGATTCAAGTATCAATTTGGCCCATTAAGAGGTATTTTTACTTATGGTACAAACATCGCCCCCTCTTAACCTCCAACTTGTTGGGGGTTAAGAAAATTCCGTTTTCCTAAGTCATTGATAAAATACGCCCCCAAGTGCGGATTATTGATACCGTGGTGACTGGCGAACTTCCCTTGTTGTTTGCAGAAATCATAATCAGGACGCCCCCAAGTGAGGCTATTGCGGCTGGAGAATCGACATGAAACAGTTGAGCATGAACCATTGTTGTTATGCAAAATCTGAACTGAAGTCTGAACGCAATGAAAGCGTGATACTTGAGCGGAGTGATGAGTAGTAACATCATTGAGCGGAGTTGGCCTGCAGCAGCTGTAATCAGCTGGACTGCATAAACAACGAGCATCAGCTGCGATTAGCTGGAATGCAGGAACTGCGAGGTCGGCGGGAAATAGTTGAGCATGAACCACTGTTGTATGCAAAAATTAGGGTCGAAGGCTGATCTGTTCTGTAACAGAAGCGTGATGCTTGATCGGAGCGGTATTGTGAATGAGCGATAATTGCTGACGTAAAACTGAACTGCGGAGGTTGCGTCGGACTTTGACTGTGACGGCCGCAAGAAAATGTTTGCTACAGTAATGAGCAAACTGGGTGGTAACAGCATTGAGCAAAAATTGTATGCTTCATCTTCGATCAGCAGGCCTGCAGCAGAAATGAGTAAAACTGTATTGCAACAGCTACGTTTAGCCGGACTGCAGGATTTGCGAACATAGCTGGACCACAGCAGCTGCGATCAGCTGGAATGCAGCAACGACAAGTAAGACTGCAGCAGCTGCGGTCACATTTGGATCGGGCAGAACTCGCGAGCATAGCTAGATTGCATCGGTTGCGATCATCTCGGAATGCAAGCGAAGAACGAACGAAGTTGTCTCGCAGAAAATCGCGATGAGCTGGCTCACAGGAACTGCAAAGCATAGATGGACTCGCATCCGCTATGATCACCGAATGCAGAAAAGAATTTAACAAAGTTGTACCGCAGCAATGCGATGAAATGGATCTGCAGGAACGCAAGCATAGCTAGATTGCATCCGCCGCGATCACCGGAATGCAGCAGCAACGAACGAAGTTGTACTGCAGCAGCTGCGATGAGCTGGCCTGCAGGAACTGCAAGCATAGCTGGATTCCCATCTGCTGTGATCAGCTGGAATGCAGCAGTAACGAACAAAGTTGTACCGCAAAGAATTGCGATGAGCCGGATCGGCAGGAATCGCATGCATAGCTGATCGCATCAGCCGTGATCACTGAAATGCAGCCGTAACAAAGCTATCGCAACAACTGCAATGAGCTGGATCGCATGAACTACAAGCATAGCCGATCAGCATCACCTGTGATCGCCTGGAATGCAAAGAAAGAATCGAGGGACTGGACTTAAACAGGTTCAATAAACATAGGTGTAACGGTTACGAATAAAACTAGACAAAAGATCGGTTGCGCCCAACCGAGTGCCACAGATCGCATCGCCTTGCGTCCAATCGAGTATGTAATTCGTAAGCAAAACTGGATTGCATCAGTTGCGTCCAACTGAGTGCAGCAGTTGCTTTTGAACTGAAGTACAACATAATTATAACAGTTTAACATTACTGATTGTAAAAATTGCGTAAAAATATTAGGGTGTACGCTCGCCCCCTCTTAATCCTACAACTCGTTGTAGGACTAAGAAGTTTGGGTTACCTGAAGTTTCGATTTTCAGGAGCTTGATTGCAATTAGGTGCTATGTAACTTGCCCCCAAGCGTATGAAGTGTTACACAACTTGCCCCAAAAGAGTAATTTTAGACCACGAGGTGTTACATATCTAGCCCCTAAGTGATGGTCAGTCATATTGAAGTGATATGCAAATCGCCCCCGGAAGATAGTAATTGTCATGCTGCTCAATGCTTGCACAAGGGTGCACTGCCTTGCTGCATTTTGCTCGCGCATGGGATTTTGAATATGTCTGCTATCCTGAATTCGCGGGGGGGCCAATCCCACTATTCCGGATGCGCGCAGAGAATTGAAATGTGTGCATCCCTCGTTGAGAAGATGTTTGCCACATTAAAGGTGTCTTACCAAAAGTATGCATGAATATATGAAAAGGTGCAAAAATATGTAAATTGTATACTTACCTTATTGAAAATGTTGATGCGACTTCGCTTTCGAAGTGATTAGGATGCCAACTGGTTATGTCGGTGTTTTTAAGCGACGATGATTAGTATAGTTGCCTTAGCGTCTCGTCTCGACTTAGTAATTGATTTGTCTCGTGGACTGGAATGCACCAATTAAGTCCAAGATGGATCAAGACGATTGCCACGGATCGTATTTCAAAGAAATTGTGATCACTGCATCGCAATATGATTATGCGCAAACTGGACTGAATCAGTTGAGAGGAAAACTGTATTTGAAACAGTTTTTCGTGAAAATCGGGCTACAGCAGTTCGACCCACTGGACTGTAGGAATTAAAAAGGATCAAGTGCGTTGTTCGACCAACAGGCCAACAACTGTTGCTGTGAAACTGGATTACAATAGTTCGATCAACTGACTGTAATAGTTATGTGGAAAAGGACTGCAGCAGTTGCGATCAACTGGACTGCAGTGTTGCTGAGGACAACAGGACTACAACAGTTCGTATAACCGATCAGTAGTAGTTTTAACTAGCACCGAACATGTGCGCGTCGAGGTTTATGATTCCAATCAGTACTCACGATCTTTGCGTTGTGGGTAGAAAGTCGACACAATAGCGCTCGCGAACATTGAACGTGCAATGCCCTGCATCTTGATAGTGTTTGTCGTGCCACTCGGAACCTCAAAAATTAAATTTTCCAAACTCATGATTTTTCACTTCCATGTTGTAGGGAATTGAAAGACGATTCCAACGAGCCAAAAATCACTCGATTCGGACTTAAGACGAAGAAGTTATTGACGAAACAAGATTTTCGCCGCTCGCCGCACACTTTTTTTTTTTTTTTTTTTTTTTTTTTTTTTTTGATGTTTTAGAGATCATCAAAAATTGATGTACCAGGGAGCATCAACGGTCTTGTGTTCAGCGTATCGAAGGTTGATGTACCACCATTGCATCGAACGATTGCTTATAATATAATTTTGATGTATTGCGGAGCATCGAAGTTTGATGTACCAAAGAAAATCTACGGTGATCATTTGCTGCGCATCGAACTTTGATGTAACAAGAAGCATCGAACCTTTTTCTTGTTGATGGAAGTGGGTGATGGACACCTTTGACGTGGGTGAATGAAATGTAAAGTGGGTGAACGACACCCCTGAAGAGGGTGAACAGATCTGAGGCATGCCGCCGCTCGCCGCCGTTTTTTTTTTTTTTTTTTGGACCGGATTTGTGTGGCCGACTTTACAGCAATTTTTTTTTTTTTTTTTTTTGAAACGTTTCGCCACGCTTTTCACAAACTGTTGCCTTTTGTCTTGAAATTTCTGCAACGACTGTTGGTGGTGTTATCTTTTCTCTTTGACCTTTTGCAAAGTTTTTCTCGGGTTGTTGTCTTTTCTCTTCACAATTTCAAAGAACATGTTTGTTGAATCATTACTGTTTCTCATGGAATTTTCACCATGATTTTGCCGCACTTTTGTGGTCCTTTCTCGGAATTTTTCGAGATGCGTTTTTCTGGAGGTTTTCCCTCGGGTATTCAGGCACCTTGAGATGTGGACAACTTGACCACTTTGCGATCATAACAGTATTGATTTTGTCATACAGCAAACTCGAACAGGTGGATAATGCGTTACTTGATAAGCAATTTTTTCGGACTTTCGGACTTGAACATGTGCGGATCGAACATCCCGACAACAACCTTGGTGGTTTTCGCAGTGAATCGGTTTTGGTGGCTTAAGGGTCGTCGATGCCGGCTATAATAATTGTGATTAATCAATCGCAGCATTGCGATCGGTGGATGGCGTTGATAGAAATCGAATCGATTGACCATGTCGTGGATCGAATATCCTACAACAGTTTTGATGGTATTTCACTACATCTTTTTGCCGTGGACCGAGCGTCCCAGCAACATTATCATCAGATTTTGTAGTGATGTGATTTTCAGCGGTATCCGCAGGAAATAGCTTCAACAAATCTGAAACGGCGAATCTTGATTGCAACAGTTGCGATCAATGGATCTGTTGATATGTGTGATTATACGGTCACCAGCACTGCGATCACTGGATCGCGATCGTTATGACAAACTAGTCTGCAGCGATTTGCGATCAAGCGGACTCAGCAGATGATTTTCCAAAATGCTCGATCGCTTTTTCATGGACACGATTTTTGAAGCATTTTCTACAACTTTTCTCAATGGGAAAGCACGATTTCTTTTCTCGTATTTCCCCTTAGTCGGCGCCAATGTTTGTACCCAAAATTACTTTTGGGCACGAAACACGATGAATGGATAGTTTGGTATGTATTTTGGGTTAGGAGACGTATTGAAGAACAAATATAGAGACAAAGATTGACGCAGGTTTTACGTGGTTCGGCCTGGTATGCCTACGTCCACGGATGAATCCCCTTGGGGAGAAATGTTTTATTGACTGCAATATTACAAAGCATGTTTTTCTCTCCTCTTGGCTACCCCCTTTGACTGATTTCTCCTCTCCCTATTTATACAATGAAAAATATAATTCCAATGTCAACATAAATTCCATTAACTGCCCATTTATGTTCCTATAATGAATTCTCAATGTAAGCGCCCATTTATGCTCCTATATTGAATTCTCGCATGAAAATCGCTCCTTTATGTCTTCACCATAATTTCGTATGAAACTGTCCATTTATGGTCCTATATTGAATTCTCGCATAAAATCGCTCCTTTATGTCTTCACCATAATTTATGTATGAAACGCACGATTAATGGCCGACGTGATTGGTGGAGACCGGCCGGCCGGACAGTGGATCTTGGCCGGGCAGGATAGGTGGATGCTGGCTGGCAGCGTAATGGGTTGGCTGACTGCATAGTTGGCTGGATAACTGGATGGACTGGCTGGCAGCATAATTGGCTTGCTGGCGATATGAGTGGAGACTGAAAATTAGCTAGGGGTGTGACTGACTTTGACCATTGACCGGATGTTGACCGACTTTGACCATTGACTGATTCGGACCATTGACCGGTCTGTGCAGACCGGTTGACTGCCTTGGTTGGCTGGGTAGCGGGCTTGGATGAGGACCCAAAAGATGATTCAAGTATCAATTTGGCTCATTAAGTGGTATTTTTACTTATGGTACAAACAAATATGAACTGCATAT